>CM066314.1:214561500-214639428 GCA_033807775.1 Saussurea involucrata
GAGTCTGACGTTCCAAGTGGAATCGACATCGAAACTCTCCACATGAGGTCTCAGACCAACATGTTTTGGAATCTTGTTAACATCCTGATCATGGTCTGAATCAAAATTCGAATCTGAAGCACCATCAGCATTATGTCTGGGTTGGGTAGAGACTTCATCCTCAGAGGTAGATGCAGATCTAACATTAGTAGCATCATCGTTAGAATCCCAAGAGACATCATCGTCAAAAATCTGAACTCGTGAAGCTTTAGAGGTTGATGCATGACCAGCAGTCCTCACCACTTCACCCCCTCTCTTTCTAGCAGCTCTCCTCACCTCTCCCCGTTCAGCCTGCTCGACTCTAGTACCCTCACCACCTAGTTGGTTGGCACTGTGGGTAGGTCCCTCCGGATCTGGCTGGACCATCAGTGTAACATCCTCAAAATTGGAAGAGCAACTAAATAAAAGCTTCGATTAAATTGACAGAAGGAGATGAAATTCTTACTACGAACCATCCTTAAAATCACCTCAAAGCTTAAAACATGACAACTCCAACATTATCCATAATCTAAGTCATACAATAAAACCAAATGGAGTTGGGTATCACTTAACACAAATACAAGCTGCTATTCCTATAATAAATGCGGAAGACTTAACTAAGCACTTCGCTCATCGAGCACACTACTAGCACTCAACTCTTCACAGTGTCACTAGAATTATTCCCAACCTGAACTTGTTGCACATGCCGACAAATAAAAAGGTTAGGCTAACACCTAGTGAGTTCAAGAGTTTTATCATGATTGCATAAATCAATAAACGAAGAGAATGTAGTTTGGAAACATAATTTCCCAAAAGAATTTATAACAATTATGTAAACGACTCATTTTCCCAACACACACAAATCTTGAGCCGAAAGCTTTCATATTAAACATTTTCCAAAATAAACTTAATCCACAACTCACTCAAAATGTGTTTTGCCGTTAAATATCCCAAGTAATATAAACGTGGATAAAACTCCAATATTTAAAACATCCAATAAGGATGAGACATAGTGCTCCGCCAACAAACCATGGTAAACAATTCATATAGATAAAATACGTCACCGAAAATATGGATAAAAGTAAATACCCAAAAGCAACACCTTTCGGTGATGGGGGTGACCCGGTTCCATCGAACGTGACGGGCACACAAAGTTAGGCCACGTATGATGTTATTAGATTACACCTCAAGTCCCGGTTTTAGTTTTCATGCCATAAAGACATCACAACCTCAAACCATAAACATGCATTTATGGCCTACTCCGTCGAGTTACACCTCAGGGACTTATGGGACCATATTGCCTATCCAATCTAGACGAGTTACACCTCAAGGACTTCCATGTCCCCCATTGCCTACTCGCTAGTGGCCCCGAACGGCCTACCGCATATAACCATACGCTCCAATAGTCCACTCCTTGTGCACAAAGAGATAAATACCAAAATAACTCGTAATCCCGGAGTACAACCCCTAACGGTTCCTCTCCACAAAGGGAACGAGACATCAACAACGCTAGTTCGGAATAAGTCCCAAAGTGAGAATATCAAGACTCATCACTATTATGTATGACTGACTTACATGCCTATGGATCCAATGCATTAGAGTCTAAAAACGTTACATGACTCAAAACGAATGAACTAATGCATTCAAAACATGTAACTTCCAAAATAAGATGCAAATAAATGCGTAACACCACCAAAGCTCCATCTCGAGCTACTATAACTGGGTAAAAGGCCCGAGACTCATTTGAGTATGATTTCAAGCCTAGAAAGGCAAAACAACGTTTGGCTAACTACACGAGTCCATACGGTTATATAATCCAAGATACACTTTTACTCAAATCTTTGACTCATATAACACAATTGGCCTTCTACCCAAATCTATAAGATTTTCAATCCACAAAAATGTTCATAAAGTCAAGGTTGACCAAACTCCAATAACTCACACATGTGTATTTTCCAAAACGTACCCTATCATAATTTGTGCAAAATCAAGACAATACTATAAGCACATTTTTATCCAACAAGCTCCATTGTGAAAATAAGTTAAATAACACTTTCAATCATGATTTACTTAACATAGTGCCCAAAAATCCCAAAAGTGGGTGTTTTATAAGATTTTATAAAGTTAAACACTTTCACAATCAAAACCCACCAAATAGCTCCACAAAGGATAATTTTCATGTAAACACGTAATCACTTTAAAAATGACATTTTAGCATGTACAACATTTTCACAAATCAACATGAACTCACCTTGCTAGATTTTAGGTTAAATCTAGATTTTGCCCAAACGTAAGCTTTTTTGAAGAAATACGAATTCTCAAGCCAAATCTTCCAAAAACCTAGATCCATAAGTTTCCAACCATAAGTTATCATCCCCCAAACACTTAGAATCGTTTCCACCAATATAAAACATCCAAAACCACCAAAATACCAAAACTCAAATTTCTTAGATGAGGAAAAGAGAAGGTTACCATTACCACAACTTGAATCGACCAACAAAACATCTCTGAGGTTACCAAAATAAAGGTTTAGGGAGTGAAGATGAGCTCACAAATGCAAGTTAGCTCAACAATGGTGGAAAATGATGAAGAAGATGAAGATCTTGAAGCCTTGGAACCTCATGAGCTTGATTCATCAAACCCACTTTGGTGTTCTTAAAGGATAGGGAGATGGGATGAGAAAAATGAAAGATTTAGGGTTTTTGGGGAGAAAATCGAGCGGGAGAGGAGAGGGATCAGATATAATATGGTTTATAAAAGGTAGAAGAGAGAGGAGGGAAGGTTGAGGGTGAAAAAGGTGAAAAATCACATCTGACACAACGCGGACGTCCAATTGGAGTCCTATGCGGATGTCCACTTGCACCCGGGCCAACTTTCTGCTGCTTCCGCGGAAGCACAAGCGGACTTCCACTAATGCGGACGTCCAATTGCATCATTCGGACGTCCACTTAATGCGGACGTCCACTTGCACCATGCAGACGTCCACTTGACCCTGGTTTCCCGATTTGTTGCCCGATCACTGTTTTGGTCATAACTTCTTCGTTTTAGCTCCGTTTTCGCTCCGGAAAGGCCCGTTAATTCTCCATCCAACAAGACCATAAAATCTAGGATTCAATCATAAAATCATATTTTCTTATTTATCATAAAAGATTGATTCCATACCGAATCGAAATTGTACTTATCCAAAAATCACGGGTGTTACAATCAATGCGTTATCTAACCTATATTGTGTAACAATCGGTGACTGCTGGTCAGCATAGACTAGGACATCTTCTGGAATAGTGGCGATGTGAGCAAAGTTAATCGGGTCGAGCATTTTAATTGAGGAAACGCATCCATTGGCTTGGACCTTGGACAGCGTTTGGGCGTCGAGGTATTTCTTGGTTACCATCCATGATGTTCTGGATCATGATCTGCAGAAAACGTTGATAAGGAACAAAAGTGCGGGCTTTGCCGGGCTTAGTCTTGTCGGTGACGACCTCTATCAACTCATTCCAGATAATAATTGCAAAATCGATCATCTGGTTGAATGCAACAACATGAAATAGCCTGAGAGTGGCTGTGTTGCATCGATCAAGACAGGTGTGCTTTGGTGTCATGCATCAGTTAATAATAGCGAATAGGGTGTACCAAACCCTCGGTAAGAACTTCCACTTGAATTGAGTGGATCTGGTAAGGATGGTGTTGTTATTGGGTTGATATCCCAAGCTACAGATATCTTCACAAAGTTGAGCTTCGGGGATTAGGTCTTCGAAATCGTTTTGGTATGGTAGATCAAGTGCTCGATGGAGTCTTTTCAGGGTTAGGCGTACATCAAAGTGATCTACCTTTGCTGTAAAGTGTTGGCCACGTCGGTGAACTGGATGGAATGTAAGGGTGTTCCAAAACTGTTGGAGATATATGAGTGGTACAGTTACTGTCTTGGTAAGTGCAGTGCAAAGTGGATGGCCTTTAAGGATTTCAAGGATGATACGGTATTCAAAATCCACACTATGATCAAGGTGATGATTGTTGTTGGCTATGGCAAGGTAAGACCCTCGGGGTAGTAGTTTAGCATCAAGATCTCGGGCGTTCACCGATGGATGAGATGAACGATGAGATGGGATTACAGTGTTTTCATCCGAGGAATTGCCATCATTATGTCTTACTTGTGCCATCTGAATATGATAGAATCAGTACAGTGCCCAAAAAAATGGTTTTGATAAAAACTTGTCAAAAATTACATAAGTCTGGATTTTATCGCATGTAACACCAAAGATATCGCATGACACACTTTATCGCATGACAAAGGATGCGATAAAAGGTTATCGCATGCAAGTACTTGCGATAAAGATGAATGCCAGAAGGTTGCGATAAAGATGAACTCGAAGAACACTGTGCCTTGCGATAAAGATGAACACGATATAATCCTAAGTGTTCAACCCAAAAAATCTATTTTTCACACAAAAACAATTTTTAACCTATCACACTAGGTTCGTGAAGTACATAAAAGCAAAACCCTAGTATTTTTAACAACTAACAGACCCAAACACAACGATTTACAGCAAGAAGATGAAAAGTCTCCAATGGAGTCGACCCTAAACCCTAAAATTCGACTTGAAAGCAATGAAACATGGACAATAGTAGTCGAAAAACATGGAATACTAACCTCGTGAGTGATCTGAATGCAATGTAATCGTTTTGAAGGCAAGAAACTTCGAAAAACGCAGAATCAAAGTGTACCAGTGGCTTGAGAGATTTTATGGTTGCGAGAAAAAGATAATGATTTGAAAGAATATCACGCTATAAAAAGGAACCTGAGGGTAGTGACACGTGGCAACACAGGTTTGGTCCAAAGGTTGACATCCACAGTGTCAGTTTATCTCATGAAAGAGGATGCGATAAACCCCAATGTTATCGCAAGAAGCAGGGTGCGATAACATCACCAGTGACTTAATCGCATCTGAAGGTTGCGATAAAGTACTGTTCACAATGTTATATCGCAAGACAAAGGTGCGATAAAATTAGCAGATGTTTTATCGCATGTAGCATGGTGCGATAAAACTTGTTGTCGCATGCCATGGGGTGCGATAACTCCAACACTTGGACATTTTTCAAAAAGTATATTTTTCAAGAAGCTCCAAAAAGTTTTATCACATTGAAAGATGTCCAACTTTCAATTGATTTAAGCACTCAAGTTTTCAAAAACAAGGTTTTCACTCCCCCTTAAATGATGCATAGATTTTTGAAAAATGATTTTCCATCATTTAAGAGTGTGATAAAAACGGATTAGAATGCGTAGCTTGTTGTCTTCAAGAAAATCCCATGTCATCTAAACTTACAAATTATGTCAATTAAGCACACTCCCCCTATACTTGTGCATACCAACTATAATTCACTCCCCCTGAGACCGTGAACACATCTTATGCAGACACAAGTACCATAAGAAATCACAAATAACACATTTAAAGAAAAAGAAATAACAAGTTGAACAAACATTTGAAATACAATAGAATCATGAAAATTTAAATAACATATATTGAGAATAGAATATGATGAAATTTATGTGTACCAATCTTGATAAAGTAGCTAGATTGAGATACAAATATTTCCATCTATTATATGATCAATATAGGAAAGTTAAACTTTCATGTTCAATATGACAAGCTTGGATACTAAGAAATTAAAGCGTTTTTCATCCAAGGCTTTTGTGAAAAGATCAGAAAGTTGAAATTTAGTTGTAACAAAGTATAATTCAATTGTTCCCTTTTCAACGTGATCTTTAATGAAGTGATACCTGATATCAATGTGTTTCGTCTTGGTATGTTGAACAGGATTAGCAGATATGGCAATTGCACTTTTGCTGTCACAGTATATCGGGATTTTCTCATATTTGAATCCGTAGTCCATGAGTTGGGTCTTCATCCATAGGACTTGTGAACAACAGCTGGCCGCGTCTACATATTCAGCCTCCGAAGTTGATGTTGACACACAGTTCTGCTTTTTCGACGACCATCTCGTGAGCATGTCTCCCAAAAACAGTACATGTCCTGATGTGCTCTTTATGTCTAGCATGCTTCCTCCATGATCCACGTCCGAATATGCAGTGAGTTCGTATCCCGTCCCTTTTGGATACCACAGTCCGAGATATGGAGTGCCTTTCAAACAGCGCCAAGGTGTGATTCCTTAGGTTTAGCCCGAAATCTCGCACACAGACAAATTGCAAACATAATATCTGGACGACTCGCAGTTAAGTACATTAATGACCCTATCATTCCTCTATAATTCTTAAGATCGACATGCTTACCATCATGAAAATTTAAATAACATATAATAAGAATAGAATATGATGAAAATTTAAGTGTATCAATCTAGATACAATATCTAGATTGAGATACAAATATTTCCATCTATTATATAATCAATATAGGAGAGTTAAACTTTCATGTTCAACATGCCAAGCTTGGATACTAAGAAATTAAACCGTTTTTCATCCAAGGCTTTTGTGAAAAGATCGGCAAGTTGAAACTCAGTTGTAACAAAGTATAATTCAGTTGTTCCTTTCTCAACGTGATCTTTAAAAAAATGATACCTGATGTCGATATGTTTAGTCTTGGTGTGTTGGACAGGATTAGCAGACATGGCAATCGCGCTTTTGCTGTCACAGTAGACTGGGATCTTCTCATATTTGAAACCGTAGTCCATGAGTTGGGTTTTCATCCACAGGACTTGTGAACAACACCTGGCCGTGGCTACATATTCAGCCTCTGCAGTTGATGTTGACACATGGTTCTTCTTCTTAGATGACCAGCTCATGAGCTTGTCTCCCAAAAACTGTACATATCTGGATGTGCTCTTCCTGTCTAGCATGCTTCCTCCATGATCCGCGTCTGAATACGCGGTGAGTTCGTATCCGGTGTGATTCCTTAGGTTCCACAGTCCGAGATACATTATACCTTTCAAATAACGAAAGATTCTCTTGACGGCGCCGAGGTGTGATTCCTTAGGTTTAGCCTGAAATCTTGCACACAGAAAAGTTGCAAACATAATATCTGGACGACTCGCAGTTAAGTACATTAATGACCCTACCATTCCTTTATAATTCATAATATCAACATCCTTACCAACAGGATCCGGACCGATCTTAGATCCTGGTGCCATTGGAGTACCAATCGACGTACAATTTTCCATCTTGAATTTCTTCAAGATATCAAACACGTATTTTGATTGATTAATGAAGATTCTTGTCAAAAACTGCTTGACTTGTAGTCCGAGAAAGAAGTTAATCTCTCCCATCATACTTATTTGGAATCTGGTCACCATAATGTTAGAGAACCAGGTACATAATGCAGGGTTAGTCGAACCAAAAATTATATCATCAACATAAAGTTGTACGAGAAGAATTTCACCTTCCTCATGCTTGGTAAAGAGAGTAGTGTCGATTTTACTTTTTTCAAAGCCGGATCCTAGTAGAAAGGTAGATATAACTTCATACCAGGTACGCGGGGCTTGCTTGAGACCGTAAAGAGCTTTGTCAAGAATGTACACATAATCTGGTTTATCTTTGTCCCCAAAGCCTTCAGGTTGAGACACATAGACTTCTTCTTTCTATATGGCGTTCAAGAAAGCAGTCTTCACGTCCATTTGATAAACATTGAAGATCTTGTATACGGCATATGATAGAAACATCCTAATTGCTTCTAAGTGGGCAACTGGTGCGTACGTCTCATCATAATCTATACCCTCCTATTGCATGTACCCTTTTGCTACTAGCCGTGCTTTGTTCCTCATGACTATCCCGTCTTCATCTTTCTTATTTTTTAGGACCCACTTCGTACCAATGACTGTCTTTCCCTTGGGTCTAGGAACTAATCTCCACACTTTCAGAGCTTCAAATTGATTTAGCTCATCTTGAAACGCAATAATCCAATCCGGATCCTCTAAGGCTTGTTGAACTGTGATTGGCTCAACTTGACTTAGAAAGAGCACGAATAGAACTTCGTTTGCGGTTGCAGATTTGGTCTTCACAGGTTCAGACACCTCACCAATTACTTGAGTTAAAGGGTGACTATGTGTCCATTTCTTTGAGTGTATGTAGGGAGATATGGCATCTTGATTGGGGTCAACTAAGGTAGGATCTTTATCGAAGTTCAACTCAATTGTCTATGTTGCTTCCGATCGTGAGGCTGGTTGGTTGTCAGAAGTGACAATTGGCACTGCCTCGGGAACTGCGTCAGTAGATGCCTCCGGTATGTTAGTAGTATTCTGATCATTAACATTTGAAGTTGTACTTGACGAAGAAGCACCATTAGTTGATACTTGTTGTATTTCTTGTGTAGATGTCATGTTTGGATTGCTTGGGGAAGACGCAGGAATCATTGCACCAGTATTCAATGATGTTGGTACCGTTGAAGGACCTGACAACGTGGCTTGTACTTGATTTCGAGCAACCTGATTCCTGTCATTAACATTTGAAGATGAGTTATTGTTTCTAAAGAAATCATCATAAAACTTTTCAAACAAAATATCAAGTTCATTAGGATTAGAATTAGAAGTGGAAGCTTGATCTTTGTTTGGCATAGTAGTCGTCGGACGGATTTTTCTGGACGCTAGAATTCCAGATATTGCGGGTTCTGTACTGTTTTGTACAGAAGCCATCTCTTCTGTCTCATCAAATTTGACGTTTATGCTTTCGACCACAATTCTGGAAGATTTGAAGTACACTCTGTATGCCTTTGAACTTGAAGAGTATCCTATGAAAACGCCCTCGTTTGCCTTAGGACTGAATTTGTTCAGATTGTCCTTGTCATTTAGCACTACACACCTGCAACCAAACACACGAAAGTAATTTATGACTGGTTTTCTATTATTTATAATTTCATATGGTGTTTTGCCAAACCGTCGGTGTATGATGGAACGATTATGTGTATAGCATGCCGGTGACACCGCTTCAGCCCACAGAAACAAAGGAAGATCAGCGTAGGACAGCATCGTTGCAGCTTCAACAAGAGTACATTTTTGTCTTTCAACTATCCCGTTTTGTTGAGGTGTTCTTGCCACAGAGTATTGACGTGACACTCTTAATGATTTAAGAAAATCATCTAGAATCTTGTTCTTAAACCCTGTCCCATTGTCTGATCAGATTGTTTGAACTGATTGTTGAAGGTTGACTTGAAGCATCCTGATTAAAGATATGATCAACTCGGGCGTTTCATCTTTGGAATGTAGAAACTTTACCCATGTATATCTCGAGTAATCGTCAACGACTACCAACACATACCGCTTGGCACTAATACTCTGAGTCTTCATCGGCCCACAGAGATCCATATGTAGAATTTCCAAAACTTTGTGAGTACTTGGTTCAGGTTTTTGCGGGTGAGGAACTCGTTTCATCTTTCCCTACTCATAGGTCGTGTAGAAATTGTCTCTATCAAACTTCAGAACTGGTAGACCTTGGACTAAATCACCTACTATTATTTTTTTAATATAACGGAAATTGAGGTGAGATAATCGTCTGTGCCACAAACAACTTTTCTCCATAGATGCTTTAGACATTAGACACACGTCATTCTTGGGTTTTATCTTGGATAGGTTAATGGTGTAAAGATTTGACTTTCTTGTGCCCACTAGAAGTTCATCTCCACCTTCGGTCCGAACAGAACACCGAGTTTTCTTGAAGTTGACTTCTAGATCTTTATCATAGAATTGACATATACTAAAAAGGTTATGTCCTAAACCCTCAACATAGTTAACCTTTGTACTTCTGATGTTATCTTTTACAATGTCTCCGTAACCCATAATCGGAGGATATTTATCATTCCCAAATTTGACTCTACCACCATACCTTTCTACATAGTTACTGAGCAGCTCCTTCCTTCAAGTCATGTGTTTTGAGCAGCCCGAATCCAAATACCACACATGACTAGGCTGCAAAAAGGAAATCAGGTGGTTTTAGGTACCCATTTGTAAATGGGTCCTTTCGGGTTAGGAGATCCAACTCGTTTAGTTTTAGCATTATTATTTCTAAAACCTCTGTTAAAGTATCCATTTGAATAAAACCATCGATTATAATCAGACTTGTAGATAAAATATCCGCACCACAAGATGAACAACAAATTTGATCATGTGCTAAATTAATCAATTGTTGCATTGAATAAAGCTTGTATGGAATAACAAGTTTTTGTCTATTGCAAACACCTTGATTACTAACATTAGAAAAAAAAAAATCTTTTTCTTGGAATTAAAAGCAACGTGGGATGATTTTCTCTGGGCCACATCCCGTGTGGACTCCTTTATTCTCCACTCAAGTCTCGTATTGTTTCTCATATAACGATTAGAAATGCCAGAAAGATAAGAATTGTAAACTTTAGAATGTTGAGCTTGGAAAGAATTGTTTTGCTTATTTCTTTTTGATTTTCTTTTACTCTTCTGTGACGATCTTTTGGATTTAGATTTTGCATAATAATCGTTAGCAGAAGGTTTTTCAACAGATTTTGAAGATTCACCCTTGAAGAAGCTCTTCTTAGGTTCTTCTTCTTTGATTATAAATTCAGAATGATCTGGAAGTTTTGTGTTAAAGTCAAACTGAACAGGCATTTCACTTATACCTTTACCTTTGTCCTTACAAACATCCTCACTATCAAGATCAGACTGACTATCATAGGATGTGTGGAAGATGCCATAAGACATAGGATAAAGAAATTCATTTTTTTCTTATCGAAACGCTTTATCTTCTTCTGTAGGAACATATATCCCAAGAAGAGCATTAACTGATTGATTTTCCAAGTCCCAAGATTCAGAATCTTCTTGGTCATCAATAGTTGTGCCTCTGAAGATAGTATTTAATGCCTTACATGAGGAAATATCTGAATCTGAAGAATGTTTTTCTTTTAAATATTTCTCTTCAGACATTTCCTTATGTTTTGCTTTCAATTCATTTAAGCCATTTGAAAATATTGTAAGCAAAACTTCATTCTCAATCTCGAAAGCAATTTTGTCGTCATTTCTGACTTCCTCAATTTTACTTTCAATCTTGCTTTCTAGATCAATGAGTTTTTGTTCAAGAACCATCGGTGGAAAATATCTTTTTGCCTCAAAACCAGGTTCTGTATCAGTTTCTTTTTTAATATTTTCCTTAACCTCCGGTTGTTCAATAATATAACTCTGAAAATAGTCATTAGGCAAGGTTTTCTTGTTCTCCAATGCCTTCCTATTTTCTACACCATAATAAAACGGGAGTTGCATTTTAACATTTGTTTTTCTTTTAACATCTTCTTCAGCCTCATGGTCTTTTTGATTAAGCCCTTTGATTTGATAACAAGGATGTAGTGATGTAAAAACAAGCCATTCGAATTTATAAAGAGTAGGAGCTTTTGATAAGGCATTCTTCAGGTAATGAGGATTGTCATACCCTAAGCCCCATTTGGAGTTGAAATAACGGAATTCACTTGGCTTGTTCATGTGAATTGTTTGTTCAGTTTGCCCGATTTTGTATAGTTTTTCTTCCAAATATTTGACTTTATTACCCAGCTCAGTGTTTCTATCCTTATAAGAATGTAAAAGATTTTCAAGTTCATTCTTCTTAGCTTCAGAACTCTCAAATTTCTCTGACAATTCAGTCATTCTCTCCCAAAAATACGCTTGGTGATCATCAAATTCAACATTTTTCTTTTTCAAATTATCAATCAGAATCACTTGCTCTTTCAATATGTCATTTTGATAAGCAATTGATTCTTTTGATCTCTTAAGTTTAGCATTCACATTATCTAATTTTATTTGTTGAATATTTTGAATTTGAATGAATCTGACAAGAGGGTCGAGATGTACCTCATTTGTCTCTGACTGCGATTCTGGATCTTCTTCTTCAGTGTTCCTAGTCATGAAACACATCGTTGCCAGGGCTGCCGTTTCTTCTTCCTCCTCATCATCGGTTTCATCTAACCAGTACTCGTCCTCAGCCATTAAAGCTTTCCCAGATTCCTTTTGTTTAGCAAGAATGTAACAACCCAAAATCCAAACATATATATAATCATATATTTCATTACATGCTTGCAACAAAAGTACTTCATAATTCACATTTGGTCCCCAAAGTCTGACTAAACAACTTTAAGAAATACAGTACAAACTTGATTCTATTTAGATAACATAATAACTAACAACAAGTTTATAAGTACAAAAGCATCCACATTTTTCTTAAGGATCATCTCCTCAAAAGCTATCCAACAAGTGTTCTAATCACTTGGTCTTACTGGAACCACCACCTGGAATACATATTTTTAAAACAGAAAATGAGGGTTAGACCTAAGGGTCTAGTGAGAAAATCCATGACATTTGGAAATCATTAAAAATTCATTTATATAAAATACTCTTTATATAAATACACATATATCACACGTAAATTAATACCAATCAAGATTGATGCATCATACCTGTCTCATCCCACCTTATCCCTCCACCAATGGCCAACTATATTGGTTGCGAGCCAATTTTAACACACCGGTCCAAAGCCCGGCCACGTATTATATTCACATATAATACTCACGTAATTATAATATCTCAATATATTATAATCACCCACGTATGACATATTAATACAATTTATCAAACATTTGTTATCCACATAATGTATTCCAGTAAAAAATACTTTTAAAGTAAAACTCACCTGTTTTGTTTATTACCAAAGCTTTTCCAAGATAATTATCACGTATGACAATCCTTCACAGAATCTGAAATCACACAAAAATACCAAATATCTCTTTTAAAACAAAACTTATGAAATCCTCGCCTCAAGTCGCAACCTACTAACATAACCTAACCTTAAGCTTGGATTTCCCAAAACATCCATTTTTAACAAAACCCACTTAAGAACTTAACTAACAACCTTCAAGAACACTTCTAAGAGTTTAACACACATAAAAGATGGATTTGTTACCTTGTTTTACTTTAGTTTATTCCTTGAATCACAGCAACATCTTCTTAATCTCTTCCTTCTTCTTTCCTTTAACCTTTCTCTCGATTTACCTCTCTCTCTCTCTCTCAACCGAATACACCACACACACTAACACCTAGGATAGTTTTTTTTTCTAAAATGAATTAAGAGAATGACACCTCTTGGTGTCTTGCTAGGTGTATGACGGTTTGGTAGAAATGACCAAACAAACCTTAAACTTATCTCACTTGGCACAACACACCCCTATACCTCTATTATAAAATTAAAACTTACCCCTTAACTTCTAACTCCATAAAACACTTTAATAAAAACTTATAAAATTTTCAAATCTTAAATTAAATAAAATACCTGGTTATTACAACATCTCCCCCTTAAAATAATTCCGTCCCGGAATTCAGTTAAGAGAACAGATGAGGGTATTTGATTCCCATCTCCGACTCTGATTCCCACGTCGCATCCTGACCTCTATGATGTTTCCACTGAACCTTTACCTGCCTGATCTCTTTGTTCCTCAATACTTTGACCTTGTGATCAACTATGGCTTCCGGTTCCGCCACATAGTTTAACTTTTCATCAACCTGAATATCTGGTAGAGAGACTGCCTGGTCTGGGGTAACTAAACATTTCCGAAAATTCGATACATGAAACGCGTTGTGAATCCTGCTCAATTCCGACGGAAGATCCAATCTGTACGCTACTTCACCGATCCTTTCCGTAATTTCAAATGGCCCAATATACCGCGGACTAAGTTTACCTTGCTTCCCAAATCGTATGACTCCTTTCCAGGGCAAAACTTTCAACATCACAAATTCCCCGACTTGGAACTCTAACGGTTTCCGACGTCGATCTGCATAACTTTTCTGTCTGTCTTGAGCCGTTTTCAATCTGTCCCGAATCTGCGTAATTTTATCTGTTGTTAACTGTACTATTTCTGGCCCCGCTAATTGTTTCTCCCCCACTTCATTCCAACACAGAGGTGTTCTGCATTTTCTTCCATACAGTACTTCAAACGGTGCCGCTTGAATGCTGGAATGATAACTGTTATTGTAAGCAAATTCTATCAAAGGCAGATGTTTATCCCACGATCCCCCAAAATCAACTATACAAGCCCGGAGCATATCTTCTAATGTCTGGATTGTTCTTTCACTCTGCCCATCAGTCTGAGGATGATAAGCTGTACTCAACTTTATCTGTGTTCCCATCTCTTTTTGAAAGCTTCTCCAGAATCTGGAAGTAAAACGCCTATCTCGATCGGAAATAATCGAGATTGGAACTCCATGTCGAGTTACTATTTCATTAATGTACAATTTAGCTAAACGTTCCAAGGAATCAGTTTCTTTTATCGACAAGAAATGAGCAGACTTCGTCAATCTATCCACAATCACCCAAATAGAATCAAATCCCTTTGAAGTTCTAGGCAACATGGTAATGAAATCAGTAGTGATCTAATCCCATTTCCACATTGGTATATCTAGTCGTTGTAACTGACTAAACGGCTTCTGATGCTCAATCTTTACTTTCTTGCAGGTAGTACAATCTTCCACATACTTAGCAACACTTCTCTTCATTCCCGACCACCAATAGAATTGTTTCAAATCTCTATACATCTTATTCGTACCTGGATGAAAAGAAAATCGAGATTGATGAGCTTCTTGTAGTACACGATCACGTAATCCACCCAAACGAGGCACCCATATTCTGTTTCCCATACACAATAACCCACGGTCATCTTTCCCAAGCAATGCCGATATTCCAACCAACCGTTCTGACTTCAAACTTTCTTCCTGATATGCATCTATTTGGCACTTTAGCAATTCGTCAAAGATATTAGGAAGGAGTTCAGCTCGTAACGATATAGCTTTTATTGTTCCACTTCTTTCTTGACGACTTAGTGCATCTGCTACCACGTTCGCTTTCCCAGGGTGATATAGAATTTCACAATCATAATCATTTACCAATTCCAACCATCTTCTTTGCCTCATATTCAGTTCCTTTTGATCGAAAAGATGTTGGAGACTCTTATGGTCAGTAAAAATTTGGCATTTAGAACCATAAAGATAATGTCTCCAAATCTTCAGTGCGAAGACAACTGCTGCAAGCTCCATATCATTAGTAGGATATTGTCTTTCATGATCCTTCAGTTGACGGGAAGCATATGCAATCACCTTTCCACGTTGCATAAGTACGCATCCCAATCCCAATTTAGAAGCATCACTGTAGACCACAAAATCATCGGAACCTTCTGGCAATGCTAATATCGGTGCGCTGCAAAGTTTCTCCTTCAATATTCTGAATGCCTCATCCTGTTCTGCTTTCCATTCAAACTTCAGATTCTTCCGAGTCAGCTTAGTCAATGGTGTTGCAATTCGAGAAAAGTCTTTTATAAACTTCCGATAGTATCCAGCTAGACCCAGAAAACTACGTACTTCGGTTGCCGTCTTCGGCGGTTCCCATCTTTCAATTGCTTCCACTTTCGCTGGATCAACTTGTATACCCTTCTCTGAAACTATATGACCCAAAAACTGAACTTCTCGTAGCCAGAATTCACACTTCGAAAATTTAGCATATAACTTCTCTTTCTTTAATAACTCTAGAATCAAACGAAGGTGTTGTGCGTGATCCTCTTTGGATCGAGAATAAATAAGTATATCATCGATAAACACAATGACAAATTTATCGAGATAAGGCTTACATACCCGATTCATTAGATCCATAAAAGCGGCCAGAGCGTTCGTTAATCCGAAGGGCATCACCAAAAATTCATAATGACCGTACCTTGTACGAAAGGCAGTCTTCAGAACGTCTTCTTCCTTAACCTTTAACTGATGGTAGCCAGATCTGAGATCAATCTTGGAGAAGTAACAAGCTCCAACTAATTGATCGAAGAGGTCGTCAATTCTTGGAAGTGGATACTTGTTCTTAATCGTACGCTTGTTCAGCTCCCGGTAGTCAATACACATTCTCATTGAACCGTCTTTCTTCTTTACAAACAAAACTGGTGCACCCCATGGCGAAGAGCTAGGTCTGATGAAGCCCTTATCAGATAAATCTTGAAGTTGTGCCATCATTTCTTTCATTTCTGGAGGTGCTAGTCTGTACGGCGCACGAGCGATTGGAGTGGCTCCAGGTACCAGGTCTATACCAAATTCTACTTTCCTAACAGAAGGAAGACTATTCAAGTCTTCAGGAAAAACTTCTGGGTATTCACTAACAATGGAAATATCTTCCATCTTAATCTTTTCAGGCCTACTATCTATCACATAGGCTAAATAACTCGGGCAACCCTTACTAACACATTTACGGGCTTTTATCATAGTTATAAGATTGGACTGATGATTCTTACGATCACCATAGATCACTACTGCCCTCTTATCAGGTAAAACAACGTTGATTATTTTCTTATCACAAACTATGTTAGCCCGATTTTCAGCTAACCAATCCATCCCCACGACCACATCAAACTCGATCAACTCTATAGGAAATAGTTGTATCGGTGCCCCACACCCCTCTATATTTATCATGCAACAATCAAAAACCTCTTTAACTGCCACTTGGTTATCATTTGCTGTATCTACTAATAAAGCATGTTTTAACATTTTCGGCTCTAAATGCATGTGAGCAGCAAATGAGGGAGACACAAAAGATCGGTTTGCACCGGAATCAAATAACACTTTAGCACGCGTGGAGTTTATGAAAAATGTACCTGTGACCACATCCGGAGTTTCCTCCGCCTCTTTAGCTGTCATTTGAAATGTACGGCCCCTCGTTTTTGGCGGTTCTATTCTTGGGACTACTGGTCTAGTAATGGCTGGTTTCCCGGATGTACCCCCTTGTTGTATTCTACCTCGTGGACAGTCTGATTGGAGGTGATCCGGAGAATTACACAAAAAGCAAAACCGCGTTAATCGACAATCTTTAACAACATGACCGGTTTTCCCACACTTAAAACAAACCCGCGACTCCACTTGACAATTTCCCTGATGGTAGCGATTACATCTTGGACATGGTCTATCCACTAGTCGAAACGTCGGACGGTTATCGAACCTCTGAAATCTAGGCTTCCTTGAATCCTGTGGTGGTCCTTCCCATTTCCTTTTCCCCAAGCTCCTATCTCCGGCATCCCTTTTATTATCTCGTTCTACATTTTCTGCAGCATTCACCGCAGCTGTAAAAGTATTTGGCCCTGTGGCAGTCACCAATCTTCGGACCTCTGAATTTAACCCATAGATAAATCTTTCCATTTTCATCTTCTCCGTAGCAACATAATATCCTGCAAAACGAGATTTTTCTAAAAATCGCGCAGTATAATCTCTAACCGACAGATTTCCTTGTTGTAGATTCATAAATTCTTCTTCCAACTGTCTGACAGCAGCTTGTGGACAGAAGTGTGTTGTGAAAGCTAACACAAATTCCTCCCATGAAAAGGTAGTATATACATTCGTTCCTCTCGATTCTATATGAGCCTCCCACCAATACAAAGCATCACCTTTCAGCATCGCAGCTCCATAAAGTACTTTATCTTCTTCAGCACATTTACACGTCTTGAAGATAGCCTCTATTTCTTTCAGCCATCTCATCGCTTTTACCGGATCCCGATCTCCTGAATATGTAGGGGGCTTGCAACTAAGAAACATTTTATAGTCACACCTTTTTATCATCGGTAAGACCGTAGAGGTAAGTGGTATTTCAACTTCGTGTTCCGGACTTGGTCTTTCAGTTTCATTATGACGATTATGTTCGAACATAGCATGTATGCTATCCTGTAATCTCCCCATTTCCGCAGTCAAATCATCCCGTGTAACAAACTCTGTACCATGCGGTTGTGTTCTTCCCCCAGTTCGGCCCCGAGTTCCCCTACCGATTCTGCCTCCACCACGATCTCCTCCTCTTCCCCCTGTTCCTGTTGGTGGATTCTCTCCACCCGAATTCCTTCCTCCTCTTTGATTCCTTTGTCTAGTGCCACTTGCCATTCTGTAGATTCAAACAAAGTTAATATACACATAAGCACGTACCCCATATAACAAGGTATTCCAGTTCAAACATGTACCTGTAAGATCATAGTTACACTGGCCTGGTGTAATTTGAAATTACCTTACATGATGTTCCTTCTACCTCTTATTCTTAGCATCCCCAGGTTCTAAAATATTAGGGACATCCTACTTCACATGCAGTTTAAGTCTAGGTACAGATACTAATACCTAAATCCAATAAACTATGGCTCTGATACCATCTGTAACAACCCAAAATCCAAACATATATATAATCATATATTTCATTACATGCTTGCAACAAAAGTACTTCATAATTCACATTTGGTCCCCAAAGTCTGACTAAACAACTTTAAGAAATACAGTACAAACTTGATTCTATTTAGATAACATAATAACTAACAACAAGTTTATAAGTACAAAAGCATCCACATTTTTCTTAACGATCATCTCCTCAAAAGCTATCCAACAAGTGTTCTAATCACTTGGTCTTACTGGAACCACCACCTGGAATACATATTTTTAAAACAGAAAATGAGGGTTAGACCTAAGGGTCTAGTGAGAAAATCCCTGACATTTGGAAATCATTAAAAATTCATTTATATAAAATACTCTTTATATAAATACACATATATCACACGTAAATTAATACCAATCGAGATTGATGCATCATACCTGTCTCATCCCACCTTATCCCTCCACCAATGGCCAACTATATTGGTTGTGAGCCAATTTTAACACACCGGTCCAAAGCCTGGCCACGTATTATATTCCCATATAATACTCACGTAATTATAATATCTCAATATATTATAATCACCCACGTATGACATATTCATACAATTTATCAAACATTTGTTATCCACATAATGTATTCCAGTAAAAAATACTTTTAAAGTAAAACTCACCTGTTTTGTTTATTACCAAAGCTTTTCCAAGATAATTATCACGTATGACAATCCTTCACAGAATCTGAAATCACACAAAAATACCAAATATCTCTTTTAAAACAAAACTTATGAAATCCTCGCCTCAAGTCGCAACCTACTAACAGTAAATTAGAATCGCAATGCACAGTGCCAAATCGTAACCAACTACTGCGACTTCACCCCCAAATCGCAACCCACTATTGCGATTCCAACCCCAAGTCGCAATCCACTATTGCGATTCCAAACCCAAATCGAAATCAACTACTGCGATTCCAAGCCAAGTCGCAAACGACCATTGCGACTTCAAGACCAAGTCGCAACCAACTATTGCGACTTCGTTGAATGTCGCAGTCGTCCATTGCGACTTCGTTGAATGTCGCAGTCGTCCATTGCGACTTCGATGAATGTCTCAGTCCACTCTTCATCCTAAAACCCAGATTTTTGCAGTTTTATACTATGCATGTTACTGATAATTTGCAGATAGGTTTAAGACCAAGAACATAACCTAACCTTAAGCTTGGATTTCCCAAAACATCCATTTTTAACAAAACCCACTTAAGAACTTAACTAGCAACCTTCAAGAACACTTCTAAGAGTTTAACACACATAAAAGATGGATTTGTTACCTTGTTTTACTTCAGTTTATTCCTTGAATCACAGCAACATCTTCTTAATCTCTTCCTTCTTCTTTCCTTTAACCTTTCTCTCGATTTCCCTCTCTCTCTCTCTCAATCAAATACACCACACACACTAACACCTAGGATAGTTTTTTTTTTTCTAAAATGAATTAAGAGAATGACACCTCTTGGTGTCTTGCTAGGTGTATGACGGTGGTGGAGTGTGGTTTGGTAGAAATGACCAAACAAACCTTAAACTTATCTCACTTGGCACAACAAACCCCTATACCTCTATTATAAAATTAAAACTTACACCTTAACTTCTAACTCCATAAAACACTTTAATAAAAACTTATAAAATTTTCAAATCTTAAATTAAATAAAATACCTGGTTATTACAAAGAAGCATCTTGTTCTTGTAATAATCCGAGTCTCTGACCTTTGGCTTCCAGCATTCCTTAGCAAAGTGACCAGTTTTCCCGCAGTTGTAGCACTTTGACTCTTCTTCCCGTTTCTCAACTACCTTTTTCTCCTCAAACTTCTTATCTTCCCTCTTGATCTTGTCCTTTTTCTCACCAAATATTCTCCTTGACTCAATACGATCTTTGTGTTCAAAATTCTTGGAACCTGACTCATATCTCTGATTGTTAGAACCTGTCTTCTTCACAAACTGTTTCTGAAAGGCCTTAGTCAGAAGAATCATTGCTTGTTTCAGACTCTCGGCTTCATCTAACCCATCACTTTCTTACTCTTCATTATCTTCTTCAGACCCAATGCATTCTTTCTTTGAAGATCGCTTTCCAGGCTTGCTAGACATCAAGGCGATTGGATCAATCTCTTCTTCTACTTCTTTCTTCTCCTTTTTATCTTTTTTCTTCTCTTTCTTCTCTTTCTTTCTCTTTTTCTCACGTTTTCCTCAGCATCATCCTTATCCAGTTTTAACATCTCAAACATCTGTTGTAAAGGCAACACATCTAACTTGAAGTGTTGTTTCATCCTATGAGCATATTTCTTCCATTCCGGTTGAAGAACACTCAAAAATTTCACATTGTACTCTATTACTTTCTTTTCAATTTTGTGTCTGTTCAACTCATTCAGTATGGTAGTAAATATGTCATAGGTGTGATCAAGAGCGTCGCCCTCCTTTTGTTTGAAATTCTCATACTTGTTGATAGCATTGGAGATTCTCATCTGGTTTTCAACCTCAGATCCTTGATAAAGTTTGACTAATTCATTAAACATTGCCTTTCCGGATATATTTTGACGGTCGACCTTATGATAGATGTCATTTGTCATGGCTAGCATTACCAGTGATCTAGCATCTTTATCTCCATTGTATCTCTTTGTTTGTTCAACATCATAAAGATGAGGCGGAACTTCAACTTCTTCTGGAGTTCCTGCACCTTCAACTGCTTGCCCTACTCTTTTAACAGGTTTCATAGGACCTTCTTGTATGGATTTCACAATGAAGTCCCCATTTTCTTGTATTTCACTATAGTCCATAAACCGATCCTTCCATATCTAAAAGTCTTCAGGAAAGAGAACAAGAGGTTTATCCTTTGATCCTATGACTAACATATCCCTGGTAGTCATTGTAAGAATACTTGTTTATGATCGTTTAGCAACCTTCTGATCAGAGTACAAAATTTATACCACAAACACTATTTTATCGCAACCAACTAATTGTCGCACACCAAACTTTTGTCGCAAGAAGCACTTTGTCACACACAAAACTTTGTCGCAGGAAAACACTTTATCGCACACAAAACTTTGTCGCAGGAAAACACTTTGTAGCAGGAAAATCGCAATCACTCGATAAAATCTTATCACATATAAGGGAATGCGATAAAAGACCAAATTTGGTTTTGTCGTAGCATACACTTGCGATAAAACACTGTTCAATGATAGGCACGTGTGATAAACCACAATTATCGCATACAACAGGCGTGATTAAAAAACCTTGCGATGAAAATACTTGCGATAACAAAGAACTAGTTCGGTTCGATATCTATGAACAATCACTGATGCGATAACTATGAAGATCAAATCAATCCTAAGTGCAATCCGCAGAACAAGTCCAAATAAGCTGAAAATTGGTACGTAGGTTCGCGAGGTGATTATGGACACTTTTAATACTAGCAATTTTGTCCAAAACCAAGCAGAAATAGTAAATTCGATCCCAAAACAGTGTTCTAACTCTTTTCCATGAAGTTTTAACTAATCTATCAAATCTGGATTGGTTTGAGAGAATTTGCGGAATAAATCCAATTAGAAACAAGCACCAATCTGTACTTAATCAATTCTGATCCATTTGAACAACTCAAATGATCAAAATTAATCGAAGTAGATAGAAAAATGAAGAAAACTCAAAATAGCTCAAAATCACATGAAATGATCTCTGAATTAAAATGAATTGCTGTGCTCTGATACCAATTGTGATCCCAGAACAAACATTCAATATAATCAATAGATATCAATTAGTCATCCCTCTATTAAGATCAAAATCCTCAAGTACACAATGTGATGAAATGGAGAGAAGTGCAGAAATGTACTTGGAAGAAATGGAAGACACCCTACAAAATTACAAGGGAAAAACTTTAAATAGGTTGCAACTAATAAAGTTTCAATACGCCCCTCTACTTGATACAAGGTGCTACTTAGGGCACTAACAAATTGTAAAAAAGTTACTTTTATACACCTGTATTGTAAATACCGTTCAGATGAATGGATACAGGTGTTCCTTAGTTTTTTTATTTTTATGTGATTTTCCCTAAACCCTACCCTATATATACACACGTACTCTATGTATTGATATATGGATACTGAATAAAACTTGAGAATTTCTAGAACAAACTTCCTGTAGAATAAATATATATATATATATATATATATATATATATATATATATATATATATATATATATATATATATATATATATTCATTTGATTCAAACACAGTGGTATCAGAGCCTCATTCTATGGCTTCAAATAGTAACGTTCTTCAATCACATGCAACTTTCCAAACTAAATGGTACAAACTATCACCACTCCAGATGAAGGTGTGATACGAATCACAAGACTTATGAAGCATTGTTGAAAACGATATTATTGAACCTGGAGACCAAACAAATTTAACCTCACAACAAATCAATGAATTGAAGGAGATTAAAAAAAGGGATAGAAAGGCGTTGTTTTTTTGGAACGGTGTCCTAGGCTATGCCTAGACTAATTCCTTGACAAATTATGACCGTAAGACATCAGCCCTGATTAAACCTCAGTGGCCACAATTGTTGTGTACGCCTGGATTTGAACCATGGGTAGATAGGATATTACACCACATCTCCCAGGGCCTTAACCAGTATGCCACAACCCTTATTGTTAAAGCGTTATTCTTCATTTACCAGGACATGGATGGGGTTATCTTCGAAAGAATATCATCTGTTGGTTTTCATATTACTTGTAATTCTCGCCATCATGTACGTATCTTATAGAGCTTAATTGTGTGCGCTTTCAAGTGTAAACTTTCTCTCTATATATAGAAATACATATGACATTTGAAGCATTCTTGATCTTCTACTCTTGATTTACTATTTCATTGCTTGAACCTAGGACTTACAATTGGTATCAGAGCCTATTCTGGTGACTTAGAGAAGATTGGAACATTAATCTTGAAACTTTTTGAAGAATTTCTTGAAATTTTTGAAGAACTCGATCTCTGTTTTTTTTATTCTGGAGATTTGATCTTGTTATGATGGAATTTGAAGTCTAATTAATTAGGTTTTAATCATTTCTGTTATAACCAGATTCGTGCAACAAATAAGAAATCAAATAGATGAATCAATAAGAACAATGATTTCCAATGGTCATCCCTTTCATTAATCTATCAGAGAGAATTTAGCAATACAATGTTGAAAGTAAAAGAGATGATTAGCTTTTTTTTCCAAGCTAATCTTACATTAAATACTATGGGCCCGTTGTTAACAAGCCCACGGCCCGTTCACTAATAAGGCTCAAAATAAACTATTACAATTCAACCCTTGAACTTTAAATCAACTATAAAACCTGCCCTAACAATCTCCCCCTTTGATTTGAAGTTCGAGTTGGCGCTCTAGATCTCTCCAGTTGAAGACATATCTTTTGCGAAGCGTACCTCGAACCATCTGATTGCACGGCGGTAGTCGATGCGTTCTTCAACTATTTCCAAGGCATTCCGAGCAGTTACTTCATTCGGATTCGGAACATATGAGAACCTTGGATTTTCAGACTCGTGCTGAATAATCTTTCGAAGAGCATCTTGAACTTTGTGGAGTGTGCCGTCACAGAATCTTTCCACCTGACTGAAGCGCATGAACTTCTTCTCCTTTTGCTCGTTGAGGTAAACAATCCCGAATTCTGGTTCTAGAAGCATAGTGTTCTCGGGATACATGTTTAACTCAGGCGCTTTTAGATTCGGCTTCATCAGATTTACCTTCTTTGCCCTGTTCTCGACAGCCATTTGAAAATCCGTTAGATATGACATCATAATGGTACGGACCAGGTATCGACGAACAGCTTCGAGCGCCTTTGTAACTTCAAGCGGTCGGATGGTTCTTGTACGAAGGTCTTTCAGAATAGCCAGGAAGTTGAACGGTCGGAGGTTCTGGAAGTCGGCTTCAGAGAATTTCCATTCGTTCCCATCCTCTCGTCGGACAATGAACACTGGGTAGACGATCTTCATAATGCTTCTTGAATAGATACCGATTACCTCTGTGATCCGAAGTTTGGTTCTAACTTGGCTGACTGGTAGACACCGCTGCATTGCGCTGATATATCGCCGTTGGTATTCGGGGCTAAAGTTAAAAATACCAAGGCAGAAGGTCGGCTCGATCGGGCGAAGCTTGTGGACGAACAGCTTTTTCAAAGATTCCTCCAGATGAGGGATGAGTACCATGATCTTCTCCCAACGAATTTGATGCAGAGGAGGGGGAGGAAGATCAGAAGCTGTCGTTTGTAGGGGAGTTGTCGGAATATTGGCAGAAGTAGGTTCATGTATTGTTGAAGTTCCAGTGGGTTGATCATAGTGAACGGGAGACGTACCATAAAGATTCTGGAGCAGGAACTGATCATAGTCGATGTTGTCGTCTTCATCAGTAGGGAATACCAAATTTACCTGGAGATTTACTGCACTGGCAGATTTTTGATACCATGCATCTTCGGTCTCCGGGTTGGCTTCACAGTCTGGATCTATCATATCTAGTAGAGGTCTATCTGATGAGTCAAAGTCGATCAATCCCTGTGTTGAACCCTCGGGCTTTTCAACCGTCGGGTCTTCATCATCTGAAATTTCCATGTCGATTACCATCTCGGCTAATGGCAACTCGGCTTCAGTTGCTTCTGTAGTAGCTGCCTCTGTTGGGGGTTCCTGTTGAACCACTGTTGTAGCTTCAGTCTGGATCAGGGCGACGGTCTCGGTCTCGGATAATCTGGGTCTTTTCTCCCCCTCACGGTGATCAGGGTCATCCTGGTCATCGTGTTTCCGCTTCAGACCGCCTACTTGACTCTTACAGGTTTCTTCTAGGGAACTGACTCTCTCGGACATCAATGTAAGAGCTCGGTTGTATTCCTTGAGACTTGAGTCGATAGAGTCCAAGCGAGATGTAATAGATGATGAAGGAGCAGTGACCTGGGATTTCAGAACGGAGATCAGGTCTGCTTTGGTTGAGGCGTTTGTTTCTGATTCTTGGAGCAGTTGGGCCAGTAGCATCGTCTTTAGAGTGTCCACCGAATAGATAGGTTGAGTTGAGATCGGTGGAGTTACAGGTGCAGATTCAGCTTTGACGACCTTGTCTTTGCCCTTGATTGCGCGCATAACTTTGGCAAGTTTAGCGGCTACATGTTGCTGCATAGTTTGCTCCATTGCCTCGCGGACAACCTTAAGGGTGCTGTCCAGGGTCCCTGGTGACACAAAGTCTGGGTGAGTAACTCCGGGTTAACTTAGATTACCCATTGAGGCATTTACCGTGGGGGTAGAGCCACCTACGTTCACAGTTGACCTGATAATAGCTGTGGTAGGATTTCCGTCCGATCCTCGTGTTCCGGCAGACGGAGACACTACAGACGTTCCGGTCGGGTCACTAAGAGCCGCGACTTGTTGTAGTTCCGCATCAAGTGTCCTAGTCAAGGAATCTTCAATAACAAGAGGATCTAGACTCGATGGTGCACTGAAAGAAGTCGAGACCGGGGGTTGCTGGTCTCTTGTTTCAACACCAGTACTCTCCGAGTGAGAGACCGGTGGAAGTTGTGCTATATCCCCGTGTGAGACTGAAACATCCGTCTTTTGAGAGACGGATGAGTGGATGAGTGGGTCGTGCAATTGCTCCGCTGGGTCCACGGAGTCTTCTTCAATATCCCGTCCCAACAAATGAGACGGGGTAGCTGATGTGGCTACCCGGATATCGCTCGGTTCGGTTCGCTCAGGGGCCTCATTTTCTTTACGACCCAATCTTTCCTGGTTCGCTTTTGAACGTAGTTCTCTCTGGCTCACCGTTTCTAACTCGTCACCTTCTACTCCCTGAGTTATCCTAGAAGCCGCTAGAGCAGTTTGTTCAGCACGTGGAGGTGAGAAAAGTGGGATTCCGACAGTGAAATCTGGGTTGGGTCCGATACCGTGAGGTATGTTTTATAGGCGTATGGTACGGTCGGTATCGGAGTCCGTGGAGTCAGATTCCACGTTTTCAACTTGTGGTGGTGAAGGTGGATCAGAAAGATATGGTGTGGAGTCATGGTGAAGCATCAGTCGTGAGGATGATGCTCCGGCTTCGCCTGTTGGACGGGGTTGGCTGGAACTGGGTTGCAATATAGCTGCACCACTCACACTAGTTTCCCTTCCCCTAACAATCAACACACCCCGCCCGGCAGCACCTGCTTGCCGGGCCCTACCACCTCTCATTCTTGGACCCTCACGTCTCTCGGGTCTAAGTCCCTGGGCAGGTCCCTCCGGTACTGGCTGGACCATGGGATTCCCTATCTCTTCCCTATAAGTAACTACCCCAGGTGCAGCGGGATCGGCTATGGCTAGTAGGGCTGCAGGGATGGGGGCGGCCACCGCGTCTGATGGGTTGCGGATGACCATGTATTGAAGGTGGCGAATGGGACATACCGGGTGTGTCAAGCGGCGAGGAATGGCTGGTTTCGCATCCATGTGTTGATGCACAGCTAGCGAAAGGAAACGCGGGTATGGCAGGAACCTTTTCTGCTTGGTACCTCCGATGTGACGAATTGCTTGCACGATTTCACGCCAGATGATCATGGAAAAGTCGACATGGCGATTGTAGCAGACGGCATGAACAAGGCGTAGGAAGTCGTCGGTGCATTGGTCAATACCTTTCCATCTGGACGAAAGACACCTGTTCAGAATAGTGAACAGGGTGTACCAGATTGGGGCCAGGTATTTGTGGTTGAAAGCGGAAGGCCTTGGAAGTTCGCGGTTGTACCCGAGCGCGCGGATTTGAGCGCATAACATTTCGTCGTTAACGGCAGGATCGTACCGTTCATGGTTGTTAGCGTAGGCCTCGGGTAGCGATAGAAGTCGTCTGGTGTAAGGGTGAACTGCTGATTATCGAGTTGAGCAGTGATAGACTGTGAGTTACCGGCCGTCCGAACTTGGGCAGTGAACCAGACTTGTAGAACGTAGAGCAACGGGATGTCGGTAGTGCGGGTGAGGGCCTCTCGGAGAGGGTGACGCATTAGAATGTCGAGAATCACCTGGTGCTGTGGGTTAGGTCTGAATAGTGCCGGGTCGGGATAATGGTTGTTGGCCTCTAATTCAGTGCCATGGTCAGGATCGACCAAGGCATTGTCCACTGCTTCGTCTATGATTTCCTCTTCCTGAGGTATTTGCTCTTGAGGAGGTTGTTGTTGTTGATCCGCCATTGAATCTGTAAAACAGGCGCACAGTTAGTAATTGGAACGAATGACCAAATGTCGGCGCGTACCTTTGCATTAAATGGGCTCAATCTGATATAGAATGAAGACTTGCAGTGGACAAAATTAGGTACTGAATTTGGCCAAGACAGGGGTGTCTGGATATGGATATGATTCTGTAGAAACAATCCGGACAAGACAGGTTTCCGGACACAACAAAGTGTCCGGACGGGAAGAATGTTCATGGGTAAATTGTAGAAATCGGACAATATGGTGTCTGGATGACAAGGGATTTCGAATGACAAGGGAGTCAGGACAAACAAACAACCCGGTAGTCGAACTTACCGGAAACCTTAGGGTTTCCGGACAACTAGGTTTCCGGAGTTTGTGAGAGTCCGGGTAAGATATCTAAGTTATGAAGCTAACCGGGTAGAACCTCATGCATATGATTGTGTCCGGACACCACGAATGTGTCCGGACGAACCTAAAATCCATCAAACGAGGGAAGTATAGTGGTGAACACAGTACAAAAACATTCCAGAAGTGACAATAGATGTGTATGCATAGTCTGAGTTGATTATAACATTCCAAACAACACCAAATTTGCCCGAACTCAAATAGACCTAAAGGAGTGTTCGGGTATAGTGAAAGCGACCAAATCAGTGGTCAAGTGGCGGTGCAATGTGGAGAAAACTCTAAGACATGTGAGTAAGGTAGTGAGTTGATGAACATACCTGAGTTGGAGATGAAGTATGCGTGAAAATCGTGAGATTTGTGGAAGTCCGAGTGCGAGAGAGAAAGGCGAGAGGGTTTAGGGTTTAGGTGTGTTTCCGGATAATGAACACAAGAGAAGCCTGGATCCCTTTTATACGGGCCAAGGAATCCGGATGATGTGTCTGGGTTCTGGTCCAACCCGGGTAGATACCCAGTCCGGATACTATCCGGATATGGATCCGGATACTGTCCGGATACCGTCAAAAGTGTCATGTTCCTTGGAATTTCGCAGTGTGCGGAACTGGAAGAGGACATTCTCTCGCTCCCCCTCAAACTGAGCATGGGGATTCCTTGCTCCCCCTCGGATAGTGCAGTAGAGTGTAGTGGTGGGATTCGACACACACAAAACTTTTAGCCTTTTAAAGAAAAAAAAACTTGTGCCGCTCCCCCTTAGATGATGACCATGATATAAAATTTACACAGGAGTGCCCACACACACAAAAAAAAACTTTTAGCATTAAAGAAAAAAATTGTGTGTGACTCTCCCCCTCAAAGGATAAGTAAACCTACCTGATACTTCTTTGTGCTCCCCCTGAACACATGAACACACTTTGAAATTACAGAGATAGATAGATAAACGGACATAGACGACAGTATGAAATAACTGAAACACACGAAGAAAGAAAGGAAAAACAGATGAAATCTACGAAATAAATACAGAGACTAAATCGAACGCTGTAACTGAAACAAGTAGAATACAAGTGCGAGGAAGTGTGTGCTCATTCATCGGGAGGGTAAACACCGGATGATGAGTAGACAGTTACTCGTATATGTATGGAACTTGTAACGGGCACACAATCGGATTAAGTCGTCAGTTTTAGCATACCTAACTTTTGCACAAGAGTATTAAAACGTTTTTCGTCCAGTGCTTTGGTAAATAGGTCTGCTAGCTGATGTTCAGTATTTACGAAGTAGAGTTCGATGGTACCTCTTTTGACGTGATCCTTAATGAAGTGATACCGAACGTCGATGTGCTTCGTCTTGGTGTGTTGAACCGGGTTACTTGATATAGCGATGGCGCTCTTCGAGTCACAGTAAATCGGGACCTTGACGTACGTGAAGCCATAGTCTTTGAGTTGCGTCCTCATCCAGATGACTTGGGAACAACAGCTCGCGGCAGCCACGTACTCTGCCTCGGTAGTTGATGTTGATACGCATTGCTGCTTCTTGGATTCCCAACTTACCAGGCTATCTCCCAAAAATTGAATGTGACCCGACGTGCTCTTCCGGTCCAGCATGCAGCCCGCGTGATCCGCGTCGGAATAGGCGGATAGTGCAAAACCTGTCTCCCTCGGGTACCACAGACCAAGATCAGCAGTACCACGTAGATAACGAAAGATTCGTTTGACAGCAGTCGTATGGGACTCTTTAGGTTTTGATTGATATCGGGCACATAAGAAAGCTGAGAACATAATATCCGGCCTACTTGCAGTTAAGTACATTAGAGAACCTATCATCCCGCGATACAATTTAGGATTCACATCCGTTCCTTGAGGATCGGCGTGAATCTTTGTATTGGGCGCCATCGGAGTTTTCATTGGCGAGGACTGGTCCAGTTGGAATTTCCGAAGAATATCCCGGATGTACTTAGCCTGGTTTATGAATATCCCGGTCGACAGTTGTTTAACTTGAAGACCAAGGAAGAAATTCATCTCGCAAAGCATACTCATTTTGAAAAAATTTCCCATAAGATTGGCAAAGTTCTTAGCATATAGGGGACTGGTAGAGCCGAATATTATATCATCTACATACACTTGTACGAGGAGTATGTGACCATTTTCGTTTTTAATGAATAAAGTCGAATCGATTTTACCTCGTGTGAATTTGGACTTTATCAAAAACTCGGACAACGTTTTATACCATGCTCGCGGAGCTTGCTTTAGAACGTAAAGCGCCTTGTCTAAAATGTAGACGTGATCAGGCTTCGAGTCGTCCACGAATCCGTCAGGTTGCGACACATAAACTTCTTCCTCGATATTGCCGTAGAGAAACGCGATCTTCACATCCATTTGGAGGACTGTGAAGTTCTTGTGTGCGGCATAAGCAAGGAACATTCGGATGGCCTCGATTCTTGATACCGGAGCATAGGTTTCATCATAATCGATCCCTTCTTGTTGACGGTACCCCTTGACCACGAGACGCGCCTTGTTGCGTACGATGATTCCGTCTTCATCCTTCTTATTCTTGAAGATCCATTTGGTTACTATCACCGTCTTGTTCTTTGGACGTGGAACCAGTCGCCATACCTTCAGAGCCTCGAATTGGTTGAGCTCTTCTTGCATAGCAATGATCCAGTCCGGATCATCAAGCGCTTCGCGTACGTTCGTCGGCTCGATGTTGCTTAAGAAGCCGGAAAATAGGCAGAAGTTGGCGGATGCACCTCGTGTTCGAACAGGCGTGGAGGGATCACCGATGATTTGGTGTAAGGGATGAGCTCGCGTCCATTTGGTGGTATGTGGAAGCGGTTGTTGAGTAGAGTGGGACGCGTCCGAATCCACATAACCACCAGAAGGTAGGTCGTGTACCGCCTCGAGTGTTGCAGGTTGATTTCTCGGAGGAGGTGGGGGAGGATTCGTCGATGGTTGGTCAACACCCGGTTCCGAGGAGTCCAGAAGTTGATCGTCGGTTGTAGCAGAAGACGAATCACCAGGAGTGATCTCCGGATTTGTAACAGGTTCCTCCAGGGGGATAACAGTATCAGTTAATGACGACGGTTGTGCTGTCTCCACAGTGATAGATGGCGTGCTTGTAGAAGGCGTCAGACCGGATAGGTGCGGCGAGTCCTCAATACGAGCAGCTTCAAGTCGATGTGGTGCTGAGACAGTAGGGGAAACATTAAAGATGTCATCATAAAAATGCTTAAACAATAAATCTAAATTAGAAGAGTTATCATTCGATGAAGATGCATGATTTGGATTTACTGTCGCTTGTGTAGATCCCGAACTTGGAGGTCCGGAAGCTAACACGCCAGTTAAAACGGGTTCTGAACTGAGTTGTTCAGAAGCCAAGTCTGCGGCTTCGTCGAATGTCACGTTTATGCTTTCATCAACGGATTTGGTCCGTTTGATGTAAACGCGATACGCCTTAGCGTGCATGGAGTATCCGATGAAGACTCCTTTGTCCGCCTTGGGGCTGAATTTGCCAAGATCATCTTTGTCATTCATAACGTAGCACGTGCATTCGAACGCATGAAAGTACTTGACGTTCGGAACGTGGTTGTTCATGATCTCGTACGACGTTTTATTGAACCGCTTGTTGAGGATGGAGCGGTTTTGAGTGTAACAAGCCGTAGACACCGCTTCGGCCCACAGAAATAGCAGCAGGTTGGCTTGGGAAAGCATAGTGCGAGCAGCCTCGACAAGAGTGCGGTTGCGTCGTTCCACCACTCCATTTTGCTAAGGAGTGCGTGCAGCCGAGAAGGTGTGAGCAATGCCGACTGAAGACAGATAATTATCAACTGTCTGATTCTTGAATTCAGTCCCATTGTCGGTTCTAATAGATTGAACTTGCTACATTTTGTTCAGTTGGACAGTCTTCAGGTGGTCGATGATTAGCTCCGTGGTTTCGTCTTTCGAACGTAGAAACAGCACCCAGGTGTAGAGCGAGAAGTCGTCCACCATCACGAGAACATACTTGCGCTTGTTAATGCTTGGAACTCGCATCGGCCCACACAGATCCATATGAATAAGTTCTAGGGTCCGGGTCGTGCTCGGAGTTACCTTCGGCGGGTGCGGCACTCGCTTCATCTTTCCCATCTCACATGCCCCGCAGAGACGATCCTTCACGAACTGAAGGTCGGGCATGCCTTTTACGTGTCCGCCCAGCACCAACTTGTTGATACTCTTGAAATTTAGGTGCGATAGTCTCCGATGCCAAATCCAAGCTTATTGGGAATTGGCCTTTGACATGAGGCATACTGGGTTATCGGGTTTCAGGGTTGCGAGGTCGATTGTGTAGAGATTGGTCCCGCGTTTTCCAACCAACAGCTCCTCTCCGTCATCGTTGAGGATTCTACATCGTGTCTTTTTGAAGCTAACCTCGAGATCTTTGTCGCAGAATTGCCCGATGCTGAACAGATTGTGTCCCAATCCCGCGACGTGTGATACCTTCTTGATTGTGAGCTTATCTTGAACAATGTCGCCGTAGCCCACTATTGGCGCCTTGTTATCGTTTCAAAATCTCACATGTCCACCGTATTCTTCCTTGTAGTTCGTGAGAAGCTCTTTCCTTCCGGTCATGTGCTTGGAGCATCCAGAGTCTAAGTACCACACATGACCGTGCTGCAAAAACAGATTAACAGAGTTTAGGTACCCAAATTTGTTTGGGTCCTGTAGGGTTAGATTTGGCACCTCGTGGAGGAACTTGCTTTGACACAGATTTCCCCTTGGGTGTAGGTTGTACACCTTTAGCGGGAACTGGTTTTGGCACAGTTTGCCTCCTTGGTGTAGAATTTACACCGTTTGGAGGAAAGTTATTTTTAGCAGGTTGCCTCTTAGGTGCCGGTTTAACCTCAGTAGGAGTAGCCCGCTTTGCATTGGGTTTGGTCTCCCGCTGTGGTTTAACCTCTGATTGGTACCCTCGTTGAGTATGATGTGTCTTGTTGGTTTTACGAGGGTTTCGTCTGGGTGTATGATTAAACATATTATGTGACCCATACCATTCATTTAAGTTAATTTGATCAAAATCATTCCAACCACATCTAGAACAAACTAAACAATCACGCGATAATTGAATCAATTGATGAACTGAATTAAGTTTGATAGGGAAAGAAACTTCAAAACGATTCCAATTATTCCAAACACAATTGTCTTTGTTAATTCTAGAATTGAAAGCAGTAGGGAACGACTTTGACGCTGCATCCTTGACAGATTCCTTGTTTAGCCACTTTGGTTTTTCTGGTTTTGCTCGACCATTATTATCTGAAACAACAGGGACAGAATGATCAGTGACTTTAAAAGGAACAGTATTTTTGGTAGGAAATGGTCCGGTCGTCTTCCTCGGCTGTGATTGCTTTTTAGAAACAGGTTTAGAAGTTGGTTTTGATTGAGAAATCTTGATCACAGCTGGGGCCTTTGTTTGAGAACTGCTGCCCTTTAGAAAATTGACTGGATGATTGACTACTGGAGACAAAAAATCAGTGTGACACGGGAGAGGTTTGTCGAAAGGGAATGACTCAAACTCTCCATCAGAATTGCCTTCAGAGTTCATGAATGATGAAAAATCGACATCCGGAATTACTGGACTTGGACCGGTAGAGGAAGGCGAGGAACACTTTGTGCTTGTGTGTTTTGGGGAACTTGGTGTGGAAGCGTTTGAAAAATCAGAATTTAAATTCCTGTTAATACACTCATCTTGAGAAACTTTATTTTCTTGCGAAGAGATATTTCCGATGAAGGCTTTACACGAGGATGTGTCAGATGAGTTAGAGGAAAGTTCAGGTGAAAATTGCTTCGCAGTTTGGAGCAAGTCAAGCTGCAATTGGAGTTGATTATTTATCATATGCTCTTTCATCGTTTCTCTCGTCACTTCAGACAGTCTCGATGAGAGCTTATTGATTTCACACTGAAGGGTTTCCTTTTCTTCATTTGACACACCTTCGGTTTTCTCAGATTTGAGTTTCTCAAGTTCCTGTATTAGCCCTTTCTTCTCGTTTTGAAAAACAGACCTTTCTTTCTCAAACGACTCCTCCAACTCGACAATCTTTGCTTCCAAGATGAGAGGGGGAACATAGAGTTTAAACTCGTCCGTCTCAGTCTTGGTTGCTGGTGCATAGTCCTCATCCTTTTTGGAGAAATCCTTGGGCTTAGCAACCTTGTAAGGGTCAAAGTAGTCATTTGAGAGATACTTTTTGTTCTTTTTATATGAATTATTCAAAGGTTCATAACAAAACGGAAGCTGAATTCCTCGTTTGGGTGTGCGCTTATATTCCTCGGTGTCCTCTTCCTTTTAAGGTTCAAGAGGACCAGTCCATTGAATGGCATATTCCGGATACTTTTTATCTAAACCAAAACAAGCAAAATCATACAGAGTGGGTACATGCCATCTTCCCTTTTTCAAATAGTGTGGGTTATCATATCCGATTCCCCACTCTTTGTTAAAGTATGTGAACTCTTTAGGTTTATTCATAAAGATGGTTTGATCAGTTTGACCCCTTTTGTGGAGTTTGGTTTCAAGATCAAGAATTTTAGTAACAAACTCCTTGTGCTGAATTTGAAGAGAGGAACATTGATAACAAGTTCTTCTTTCTCATTCATGCACTGATCAAACTGTGATTGAAGATCAGATAATTTGGCCCTTAAGTCTTTGGGTGCTAGTGAAAGGATTTTGCATTTTTCCTTTAACATAGCATTTTCAGACTTATGTTTATCAGTTAATCGCGTTTGAACTTCTAGCTTTTCGGTTAGTGAACTAATCTCAAGATTTTGTTCTTTAGTGGTGGCCTTAAAAGAATCCGCCTGATCATTAAAGGATTGCATCTTATTCATTAACTCTTGGTGAGAAAGTTCACATACCTGACTTGTCTTCTCTTCATCAGCTGGAGAGTGATAGCCCATGAAAGCATTTGCACAGTCTGAATCGCTTTCATCATCAGAACGACCCAACCAGTAGTCGTTTTCCACAAACATAGCTTCTCCAGCTTCCTTCTGCTCAGCCAGTGCCAGTTTGGCCTTGTAGTAGTGAGAATTCTTTACTACAGGCTTTTTGCAGTCTTTAGCAAAATGACCAAGCTTTCCACAGTTGTAGCAGGTCACTGGTTCATCTCTCTTCTTTCTATCTTCTTTCTCCTTCTTCTCTGACGTGCCCTGCTCATCAATTTTCTTCTTTCCCTCGTGCTTGTCTTGATAATCATGGCGCTTGTTAGACGCGGTGGAGTAGCGCTGATTATTAGATGTTGGCTTCTTATAAAATTGCTGTTGTTGAAGAGATTTAGTGAGTAGAGCAACAACTTTCTTGAATTCAGTTACCTCATCATTCGAGTCACTGTCTTCCTTTTCAGATTCGGAAGAGCTTTGCCTTTGAGCACGTTTAGAATGATGGCCCAAAGATTTACCTTTCTTTGAGGATATGAGTGTTATAGGATCAGCAGCTGGCTTTGCTTCAGTCTTCTTCTCTCCCAGAAGTTCATTTACTTCATCTTCGTCTTGAAGAAGCGTCTCATACAGTTCGTTGATGCTAAGGTTCTCTATCAAGTTGTTGTGCTTAACATGAGAAGCAAACACCTTCCATTCGGGTAGCAAATTGTTGAGGAACTTCAGCGCGTTCTCCGTGTTGGAATGAACAATATTGTTCTTGTTCAGTTCATTGAGAAGTAAGCAGAAGCATTCATATGCTTGAGTGAGAGTCTCGCCATTGCGTTGCTTGAAACCATCGAACTTGGTTATTGCGCTGTTGATCTTTAGTTGATTACCAACAACACTCCCACGCATCATTCTAGCCACTTGATCCCACATGACTTTTGCCGTACCTTTGTAGTTGTCGATGGCTTGGTAGATTGAGTTGGGAAGTGCTTGGATAATATATCTCTTGGCATGCTTTTCGCCTTCTAATCTGCCACTTTCCTCTGCGGTCAGTTCGGCTTCAGTCTTGTCCTCAGAACTAGTCGCAGGATTTGCTGCAGTTGGTGCAATGGTCTTCTTTGGCCATTGAATCGGACCCTCTTCAAGAGCTTTCTTGATGTACACATAGTTGTCCTTAGATTCAATGAAGATCATGAATCTATCTCGCCATTGGCTATACTCACCTTGATAGAGACAAGGTGGTTTGGAGTCGGTTCCAATACCAAGTGCGTCACGTGAAGTCATCGTAGGTTGCAACGGAGTGATCGTCAGACGTGTAGATTGATTCAAAGAGTAAACATAACGCAAGGCACTAAGAGTAAAATCCTAACGCAGGTTCTACGAGTGGTATGAACTAAGAGTGATCTTACTGGATAGGGATCCAAGTAAGGGTCTGATCAGGAAGTGTCCGAATCAGATCAATAAAGTGTCCGGGTAAAGCAAAGAGTCCGGATGGCACAGTTTCTGGATAACACAGGGGTTACCGGATAGTGAAATTAAGCAATAAAGTTACCGGGTAAGGAGATGTCCGAATAAGTTGCTTACCGGATACATAGGTGTCCGGATAAGGTACTTACCGGATACAGAGATGTCCGGATAAATTGGTATTCAGAAACTTTGGGTTTCCGGAAACTATTTTACCCGGATTGATTAGAGTTAATATTACTTACCCGGATTGTTTGAACTTACCCGGATTGTTTGAACTTACCCGGAAAGAGGAGCGAGCCCGGATGGATATTACACAAATATCCGGACACTTGGGAGTTGTCCGGAAAGATCGGCTGAGTTGTCCGAGAAGTTCGGCTGTTTGCTTAGATCAATCGAATTTTCGATTAGGGTTGCCCAAAATCAATCCTGGAAGATTAGTAACAATGCCAAACACAAAATAACACTAACCCAGTCGATTTCAATGCAAAAACAACACCTTTGGATGATAAAAATTCGATTTTTGACGAAAAACACAACCAAATACTTTGAACACAATTTGCAGAATTAACCACTCAAACAATCGAATTTCGGTGTGAAAATTTGCAGAAACACTATTAAGTATAATGCTAATACAACTCAATAAACAGATTTGAACAATTTTCTCAGAATCTAAGATTTGAAAATTCAAGAATGAGGAAGACGAGAAAAAGTCAAACTAACCAGAAATCAATGAGATAACCTTTGAATCGAATCCGTCTGTTTGCTCTGATACCAATTGTTATAACCAGATTCGTGCAACAAATAAGAAATCAAATAGATGAATCAATAAGAACAATGATTTCCAATGGTCATCCCTTTCATTAATCTTTCAGAGAGAATTTAGCAATACAATGTTGAAAGTAAAAGAGATGATTAGCTTGTTTTTCCAAGCTAATCTTACATTAAATACTATGGGCCCGTGGTTAACAAGCCCACGACCCGTTCACTAATAAGGCTCAAAATAAACTATTACAATTCAACCCTTGAACTTTAAATCAACTATAAAACCTGCCCTAACAATTTCATTGATCTGAATCAATATCATTCCACGATTTCAAGTTAATTTGGAGAATTTGATCAAATCAGAGAGTTTTAGAGCTCGTGATTTTTGCGAACTGTTCTTGGTGTTCTTGAAGATTTTGGTAACATTTGGTGATTTTGATCCAAATTAGGAGTTAAGAGATACACTAATTGTGTTTGTGATCATTAATCGACCATCAATTCAAAGGATTTTTGAGTGAATTTGATTTTGGTGAATCAAATTTTTGAACATATGGATTTCTAATGAGTTATTTTATCAGTTTATCGCATTCAAGAGATTTTTGACTATATCATACAATAGTCTGTGATACTTGTATATATTCCACGAGTCTTTTGAGATACATTGGACTTAGAGCATTCCCAATGGTGGGGTTTTTAAACCTCCATGTCATCCTGTACTGGTTCAAGCAAAAAACCTTTGCATTGGAGGTTGTCTGATTTGGCATACCGCACCTTCTGCAAGGAGCTGTGCAAGTGCCACGCCACCAAACACTATCACACATTAATTACACCTTCTCCACTATTTAATTACATATCTCAATATATATCGTTAAATAAATAATTTATTTAATTAAAGAATAATTTAATTAATTAGTTAATATTTATTTATTTTTATCAAATTTAATTAATTTAATTCATTAAAAAATAAAAAATTATATAATTCTATTTTTTTAATTTTAACGTATTGTAACTTTCAATTATTGTAATTTTTAATTACTTTCAATTATTGTAATTTTCAATTATTGTGACTTTTTTTATTTTAATTATTAATTATTATCTTTTAATTATAATTAAAGTTTAGTTATTGTTTTTTATTAAATTAACCATGAACCGGTCCATGATTGGGAGTGAAATGTTTATAAAATGGGTAGGAAAGAGAAAGCTGATGTGGCAGAGAGAGAAAGCTGATGTGGCAGAGTCATGAACCTCTGAAGAGGTTCATGACTGGGGATGCTCTTATCGCACAAGGGTGTATGTGATCCCACACTGACAAGTAATAAGAGTAAATACACAAGATATATGAATCAAAGAAGTACACCTCTATATATGAAAGATGAACTTGCAGCTTACAACTTCACAGAAGGTTGAGAGGTTTACAAAGTGGAAGGAGGCTGCGAAGATAGAGGCGTGTGTATTTTGTATGTTGTATGTTGTGACCTAAAAATACAGATAGTATACTATATATACTATTCAAAGTTTGACAACATGTCACATTTGGTCCCTCAACTATAATACTACATGGTACAAGATAATGTAACATTAACAATCTCCCCCTTTGTACCAATGTAGAGCCATAAGCTTTAGACATTCATTGGAACCACTTGTGTCTTCCGAAGCCCAAAAATCAACTCGAATCTTCTTAGCGCGTTCCGGTAGTCTACTCGATATTTGACGGCATCCATTACTTCCTTTATCAACGCCTTTTGTTTCTTCGACAGCTTCTCTTCTCCTTTAGCATCCAATCGTAATCTGCTCACTAGATGAATCTGAATCATCTTGAAAGTTCCGTCGCTGAATTTATTTGCATCAGTGACTCTCATGAATTTCTTCTCTGAGGCTGAGTCAATGAACACAACTCCAAGATCTGGTTTGCTCAGCACGGTGTAAGCTTGAACACTCTGAATGTCTGCCAGATCTAGATTCGGAGGTCTGATGTTGACTCGTTCTTGACGCGCTTCCAAGGCCATTTGAAAATCCTTAAGATATGAAAACTTCAGGATGTTCTTCATGTACCTCTTCAGACTTTGATAAGCATCTGACCATTCTCCCTTCTTTTTAGGATCTCGAGACAGGATTTCATACAAGTTGCAAACGTCATTGAGCTGTAGTTTCTGAAAATCTGCCTCATTAAAGACTAGTTCTGAATCATCTGATCTCTGAACGGTAAACACTGGGTACCAAACCTTTGAAAGCTTTCGCGATTCTATCTTCAGTACTCTTCTGATTGGTTTGTCAGACTTTATTGCATTGGCGTTCAGAGATTCATATCTCATGAAATAGAGATATTCAGTTCTGTGCTTTTCTGGCCAGTCTTCAATCCCGTAGACTTTTTCCCAAGTGATTGGCTGTATGACCCTTACAAACATATTGCTTCGTAAGATTTCCTGAAAGGGAGTCATAATTCTGACTCGTAGGCCAGTCGCCACAAATCCTGGTTCATTCTGGATAATGTCTTGGAGAAGTCTGATTTCTGCTTGAAGCGTTGGATCTCCGAGATGTTCAGCAGGTTGTAGGTTGATAACGATCGGAGCTTGCGGTTGAATTACTTGAGCTTGAGCTGGAGTTATTGAAGTATCTGCTTGTTGAATAGAAGATCCTGGAGCTTCAGTCTCTGAATCTAGAGCAACCATCATAGTATCAGAAGAATCAAACACATTTGCAATTTCTTGTTTGATCTGCACCGTTGTTCGTTCGGGCTCTTCATCTGAATCTATGATTATAACGTCTGTCGTCCAATCATCTTCTGTTCTATTGTCACTAGCCGAAGGCTTTTCAACCCCAGCTATGACATCAGCTAGAATATCGAGATTCTCTGAGTCAGTGGCTCCTTTACTTGTATCCTCGGACGCTTTACCGGATGATGTCTCAGTTTCTTTCTCTACTGCAGTGCTCTCAGAAGCAGCAACTGTACTTGTTCCAACACCTGTACCTGTACCTGTACTCTCCCCCTCATGGTGATCTGGATCATCCTGATCATCATGTCTTCTTTTCTGAGTGGTTTCAGCTTGAACACCACAAGCCAGTTCGACTACTTCGACCCTTTTGACAATCGAATGAAAGCCAGCCAAAAAGGAATCTGCCATGTTGGAGATTGAGTTATTTAGCTGCTCAAATTGGGGAACAAGCAGTGGATTGGTGGTTGATGAAGCTTGAGGCGGTGGTGGAGGTGGAGGTGCGGTTTGTTGACGAAGCAAGCTAATAAGATCGACATCCTCGCCTGGTCTTGGATCGTGTTTGGCAAGAAGTCGTGCAAGCAGCTCTGACTTGAGTAGATCTTCAGGAGCAAGATTTAACGGGATCGATGTTGGATCTTGTTGAACGGGTTCGGCTCTAGTCGGTTGAGGTTCAGATGTAGATGATTCAGCCGGTCCTTTACCTTTCACCGCTCTGATTACATCATCACGTAATTTCTGAAACTCTGCTTTCATTTTGTCAGTATGAGCCTGATATGTGTTGTCGATAGATCTGACGAAATGCTTTAGTAGAGTAAGTGGCACGAATCTATTCGGAGGAGGGCCAACCAAACTAAACGCTCGTTCGAGTTCAGCACTAACACCCAGACCACTTAGGTTACTGGTTGAAGTATCGGTTGAAGCAACCGTACTGCCTGTGTTCAAAGCTGGCATAGTGTTAGCAATGACAGGACTTCCACCCGATCCTCGTGACGCACCAACAAAGGGTGGCACTCTGGGTGTTCCGGTTGGGGCACGAAAGCTCCCAACATGGTGTTGTTCAAATAGCGGTGACCTAGGAAAAGAAGTTGTTCCAAAAGGCGCTAGACTCGATGTGCTCTGAAATGAAGTCGGTGGCCGGGGCAGGGGCCTACCTGTTTCAATACCAGCGAACACAGAATGTGTTGCCGATAGACTTTGTGCATATTCCCCTGTGCTGAATGAAACACCGACCTGTTGAGAGACCGATGAGTGGCTTGGTGGGGGTGTGCACTGCATGGTTGGGCGGACCATGGCTGTTTCAATGCTCAACGGCGACGAACGCACGTTGGCAGAAGATGTGGTTGCCCGGCTTGGATCGGTTTGGGAAGAGTCGGTAGTTATAACTTTTTCCGACTCTTTCACAATTTCGCTCATTTCTTTTCTCCCTCTTTCCTTACTACTAGACACGTTTTCATCATCTACGTCTACTTCTTCTTGTATAAGTGTAGTATCAACAGCAGCAACTGTAGAAGTAACCATAGGTTCTGGTTGACTAGATGAACCTGCACCAGGTGTTTCAACGCGAGGCCTTTTTCTTGTTTGCCTTGGTAACAAGTTTGCATCTGGATCTGAGTCATATTCATAATCACCAAAATCAACAAGAGGATGGAATGGTTCTGTTCTTTGGCTTGAAGAAGATGTTGCTTGACCGCCAGAGCGTGAAGATGTAGCACGACCAGTACTTCGAGTCCTACCCCCCACTCTCTTTCTTGTTGTTCTTCTCACCACTCGTTGTTCAGGAACCCCTTGTTCCTGAACCCCCTCGACAATAAGACCCTCACCACCTACTGGGTTTGCATCTTGGGCAGGTCCAGCCGGATCTGGCTGGTCCATTAATGCGTTTTGCTCCCTATACTGAATCACTACCCAACTAGCCTGGTCGGCATAATTCAGTACCTCTGGTCGAATAACGGCGGTATGTACGAATGGTTCATGTGCTGGCGGTACAAGGCGGTGCATCCAGCTTGCTGGTCCTCGCTCAGCTTCCTCTCTTCTTGGGATTTCCGGTCGGTCTTGCATAGCCTGATGAATCAGGATTTGGAAGAACCGTTGAAATGGCACAAAGTTGCGTCTCATTTTGGGTTTGAGCTGATCTGCAACAATTTCCACCATTTCATTCCAGATAAGGACAGCATAGTCTATATTGCGGTTGAAGGCGAATGCATGAAACATCTTTAGGATCGCTAGATTCGTCTTATCTAAGCCAGTATGCTTAGATGTCATGCAGCGATTGAGGATTGAGCATAGGGTGTACCACACCGGCGGTAGATGTTGTCTTCTGAATTGTGATGAACCGGTGAGTACGGGGACTCTTGGATCTTGATATCCAAGGCTGCGGATATCAGTGAATAATTCTTCAGAAACAGCTGGATCTTCGAAGTTGTCGCGTCTTGGAAGTTCGAGAGCACGACGTAAGCCTTGTAGTGTGATCCTTACTTCGAAATGGTCTATATTAGCATTGAATCGCTGTGGTCGAGCCGTAGGATTGAATCGGAGTGTGTGCCAAAATTGTTGTAAATAAATGGCAGGCACTCTCTCGACCCTTGTCAGTGCAGTGCTAATTGGATGACCACGGATGATCTCTTAAATTATCCGGTGAGAGAAGTTGCTTTCAAGATCCAGGTGATGATTATTTTCACGGATTGCTAGAAAGCTGGCCTTTGGCATGATTTCTTCATCCGGGTCAACGGCATTGACGGACGGATGGGAAGAGCGTTGCGAGGCGATGATGGTGTTGTCATCGGATGCATATTCAGCAAGTTGTTCAGCCATCTGTAAGGTATTTTAACATGTTAGAACAGATTTAAGCAATTCAAACAGAAAGGTATTTTTCTTGAAAAAATATCCCAAAAACAAAAAAAATTCACAAGGCCTTGAAACCTCGCAATACAAGATTGCGAGGCTCGCAGTCAATAGATATAGAAGATTGCGATGCTCGCAAGACCTGGAAGGTTGCGAGGATCGCAGTCTTAAAGACTATGAATTGCGAGGGGTTTGAATGTCTGAGGATTGCGAGGTTTATGAATATTAGCAGTAAAACTCATGTGATTTTCCAGATTTTCGAAATTAGCATGTATAGATGTTAAAATTGATACTAGCATCCTCGGTTTTGGTTCGTGAGTAAACCTTAATCATCTAAAACATCTAACAAGCACCAATCCATTGAATTTTAGCATGTAACAGTGACCGACCCTAAAACCCCTTAAACCCTAGATGCAAAATCGATTAAATCAGGAGTTTTAACGGATGAAATGTAATAAGAATCGAGAATACATACCTCTTAATCGAATGTAGTCGATTACACGGAATAGAATCAATAAATAAAACTTCTTTGGTCGAATCGCAATGTTCAGAACGAGAGAAAAAAAAACGAGGGTTTCAAATGGAGAGGTTTTTGAAAATAATGACCAAGTCAAAGTTCGCAATGTATATAAACCAATTTGAAATCCGTGACACGTGTCACTCCCTGAATTTCCCAAAGTTTTTTTTTTAAAAAACGGATCGCAATAAACAAAACCAAAACCTCGCAATATAAGATTGCGAGGGAATCTTAGGATCGCAATTAACTATTGCGAGGGAATTGCGAGGAAAGGAATCTTCGCATCGCAATAGAAGACTGCGATGGAAAGATTCCATCGCAATGAACTGTTGCGAGGGAATTGCGAGGAATTTGACACTGACATTTTTGATATTTTTTTTTTTTTTAATTTTAGCCCACTGGAAGATGTCCAACTTCCAATTGTTTATTTAAACTAGGTAAATTCCAAGACTATTTTTCACTCCCCCTTAAATGATGCATAAGGGTTTGTAAAAAATACAAGTTAGAAACACTTACCTTGTTATCTTCAAGCAGTAAGTATTTGGAAATACCTTTTGCTTACTCGGTCATGTATGCACACTCCCCCTCTTTTTGTGCATTCTCCATTTCCTGTACTCCCCCTGAGACTATGAACAAGTCTTTTGCACACATAGATATCATCACAATTGAATCGTTACGATAAAATAAACTTTGAAACACAACAAATACATGAAATTGAAATATCTTATGTTGATAATAGAGTGTGATGAAAATATGAGTGTATCAATTTAAATAGATTTATCTAGATTGAAAGATACATATTTCCATCCATTAAATGATCAACTTAGATATTACACTTTCATGTTCAACATGCCAAGCTTGGATATCAAGAAATTAAAGCGTTTTTCATCCAAGGCTTTTGTAAACAAATCGGCAAGTTGATGCTCTGTTGGAACAAAATATAATTCAACCGTACCTTTTTCCACATAGTCTTTTATGAAGTGATACCTGACATCTATGTGTTTGGTCTTTGTGTGCTGAACCGGATTTGCTGTAATGGCAATTGCACTTTTGCTGTCACAGTTGATAGGGATCTTCTCGTATATGAAGCCGTAGTCCTGCAGTTGAGTCCTCATCCACAGAACTTGTGAACAGCAACTGGCCGCAGCAACATACTCTGCCTCCGCAGTTGATGTAGAAACACAGTTATGTTTCCTCGATGACCAACTGACCAACTTTTCCCCTAAAAACTGAACATGACCAGAAGTGCTCTTCCGGTCTAGCAAACTACCTCCATGATCTGCATCTGAGAATGCAGTGAGCTCGAATCCTGATCCCTTTGGGTACCAAAGTCCAAGGTACGGTGTCCCTTTCAAATATCGAAAGATCCTTGTAACAGCACTTCGATGTGATTGTTTTGGTTGTGCCTGAAATCTTGCACATAAACATGTAGAGAACATTATATCTGGACGACTCGCAGTGAGGTACATTAATGAACCTATCATCCCTCGGTAGTTCTTGACATCGACATCTACACCGTTTGGATCAGGACCAACTTTTGATTGGTGAGCCATAGGTGTACCAATCGCAGTACAGTTTTCCATTTTGTATTTCTTCAAAATGTCAAACACGTATTTTGATTGGTTGATGAAGATACCTGTCGAGAACTGCTTGACTTGTAATCCGAGAAAGAAATTAATTTCTCCCATCATACTCATCTGGAATCTGGTCATCATTAAACCCGAAAACCACGTGCATAATCCAGGGTTAGTTGAACCAAAAATAATGTCATCGACGTAAATTTGTACCAAAAGAATATCACCTTCTTGTTCCAGAGTAAAGAGAGTTGTGTCAATTTTACCTTTTCGAAAGCCAGCACCAAGTAAGTAGGTAGATAGGATTTAATACCAGGCGTGAGGGGCTTGCTTCAGACCATAGAGAGCTTTGTCAAGTATGTAGACATGATCTGGATAATCTGTGTCCACCAAACCCTCTGGTTGAGAAACGTATACTTCTTCTTTCAAAACGCCGTTCAAGAATGCTGTCTTCACGTCCATTTGGTAAACAGTGAAGTTTCTGTAGGCAGCGTATGAAAGAAATATCCGTATTGCTTCTAAGCGAGCAACCGGTGCGTATGTCTCATCATAGTCTATTCCCTCCTGTTGCCTGTACCCTTTCGCTACAAGGCGTGCTTTGTTCCTTATCACAATCCCTTCACTGTCTTTCTTGTTCTTCAGGATCCATTTTGTACCAATGACCGTTTTACCCTTTGGTCTAGGAACAAGTCTCCATACTTTTAGAGCTTCAAATGAGTTCAGCTCATCTTGCATGGCAATTATCCAATCTGGATCTTCTAAGGCATGTTGAACAGATGTAGGTTCAACTTGACTAAGAAAGAGCTCAAATAGGACCTCGTTTGCCGTTGCCGATCTTGTTTTGACTGGTTCGTTGACTTGACCAATAACCTGAGTAATGGGATGACTCTGCGTCCATTTCGTTGAGTGTGGGAGAGATGCAGCACCTACATTTGGATCCACCAAGGTAGGGTCTTTATCGAAGTTCAACTGTATTGTCAAGATAGGTTCCGGTGTTCTGACAGGTTCATTGACAGATGTGTCAACAGGAACTGCCTCCGGTTCTGCTTCAGAAGATGACTCTGGTATGTTTGCAGACCCATCATCATTGACATTTGAAGTTGTACCCGACGAAGAAGCACCATGTGTGGATTCACGTTGTCGTCTACTTCTCATGATGATTTCTTGTGTAGAAACCAAATGCCTGTCACTCGAAGATGTTGTCTGAGTCGTTGCATCTGTTGAGGGTGCCGATGAAGGACCCGACAACGAAGCCTGAGCTGGTGTTGCAACCTGACTCCTGTTATTTAAAGATGACGAAGAGTTATCATTATTAAAGTAGTCATCATAAAAGTATTCAAACAATAAATCAAGATCACTGGGCTTTGAGTTAGAAGTGGAAGCTTGATTCTTGTTTGATGTCCTAGTCACCATCGGACGTATTTGTCCGGATGCTAGGATCCCTGATATTGCGGGTTCTGTACTGTTATGGACAGAAGCCATTTCTTCAGATTCGTCGAATTTGACATTGACACTTTCTTTCACATTCTTTGAAGACTTGAGATAGATCCTGTAAGCCTTTGATGTGAGCGAGTATCCGATAAAGAAGCCCTCCAGCCCTTTAGGACTGAATTTGTTCAATTTGTCCTTATCGTTCAGCACAACGCACCTGCAACCAAACACACGAAAGTAGTGTATTACAGGTTTTCTATTATTCATTAATTCATATGGTGTTTTGCCAAACCGTCGATGTATAATGGAACGGTTTTGTGTGTAGCATGCCGTTGCAACAGCTTCAGCCCACAGATACAGAGGTAGATCAGAATAAGACAGCATCGTTCTGGCCGCTTCAACGAGTGTTCGGTTTCGTCTTTCAACTACACCATTTTGCTGAGGTGTTCTGGCCGCAGAATGTTGATGTGAAATTCCTAATAACTGAAAGAAGTCATCAAGAGTTCTGTTTTTGAATTCTGTCCCGTTGTCTGATCTGATATTCTGAACTGATAGTTGTAGATTCACTTGAATCTGTTTGATTAACGAGATGATCAAGTCTGGAGTTTCGTCTTTTGAACGAAGAAACTTGACCCATGTATATCTTGAGAAATCATCAACAACAACTAACACATATCGTTTGGCATTGATACTCTGAGTCTTCATCGGACCACAGAGATCCATATGAAGAATTTCTAGTGCTTTGCTTGTGCTGGGTTCCGGCTTTGGTGGGTGAGGAGCATGCTTTATCTTCCCTGTTTCACATGCAGTACAGAAGTTGTCTTTCTCAAACTTCAGTTCTGGTAGACCAGTAACTAAATCACCTGTCTGCAGCTTTTGAATGTATCGAAAGTTGAGGTGAGATAGTCTTCGGTGCCATAACCAGCTTTTGTCAAACGACGCCTTTGACATCAGACACACATTCATCTTGGGGTTTAGCTTGGATAGGTCAATGGTGTAAAGATTTGAATTGCGCGACCCAACTAGAAGTTCATTTCCGTCATCGGTTAGAACTGCACACCGAGTCTTCTTGAAATGTACTTCTAGGTCTTTGTCACAGAATTGACCTATACTAAACAGGTTGTGTCCCAATCCTTCAACATAGTTAACCTTGGTTATTTTGACCTTGTCTGTTACTATGTCTCCATAACCTAAGATAGGAGAGTACTGATCATTTCCAAATTTGACTCTCCCTCCATCTCTTTCTACAAAGTTGCTCAAGAGTTCCTTTCTTCCAGTCATGTGTTTTGAGCAACCAGAATCCAAGTACCACACATGACGGAGCTGCAAAAAGGAATTTAAACAGTTTTAGGTACCCATTGCCAATTGGGTCCTTTTGGGTTAGGAGTCTTTGTAGTTCTAGGTAGCCATTTCAAATTGGCAATGCTCTTTCTATTACCATTGTTAGAGTAATTAGGTGTATACAACCAACAGTTATAGTCAGATTTGCCAATGAAATCATCCACACCACATGAAGCACAACAGATTTTATCATGAGACAAGTTAATCAGTTGTTGCATTGTATAAATCTTGCAAGGTGTTACAAGTTTTCTATTGTCAACAGCATGATTAATTACATTCAAAAACAACTTGTCCTTCTTGAAATTTAAAACATTTAAAGGAACTTTGGATGATTTGATCTTTGTCACTTCTTGTGTGGATGCTTTTATCTTCCACTCAAGTTTCTTGTTGGTTCTTAAATTACGATCTGAAACACCAGACAAAGAAGAGTTGTGAGATTTTGAATATAGAGTTTGAGTAGATTTAGCATGCTTCTTCTGTTTTGGTTTTCTTTTCTTTTTCTGAAATGATTGTTTTGATTTAGATTTAGAATAGTAATCATTGACATAAATTTTCTCTGAAGACTTGGAAGATTCCCCTTCCAAAATGATCTTTTTAGGTTCCTCTTCTTTTATCAAAAAAACGGTGTGATCTGGAAGTTTTGCACTGAAGTCAAATAGAACAGGCAATTCATTTTCAACTTTGCCTTTGCCTTTACCAACATCCATACTATCAATATCAGAATCACTTTCTGATGAAGCATAAAAGAAACCATAAGACTTAGGATAATGAAATTCATTAAATTCTGATGAAGCATGTTTAACAGATTTTTCCTTTAAATTCCAAAAATCATAACCATGAGATGTTGGTTTACTAAGAAAATCATCTATTTCTTTTTCTTGGTCATCTATTTTACAACCCTTCAAAACAGTTGTTCCCATGAAAGCTTTGCATGAAGAAAGATCTGAATCAGAAGAATGTGTTACGTTTGAAACCTTTTCATCAGATATTTCCTCAAGTTTTCTTTTCATATCAATTAAGTTTTCTAAAAGAACTGTGATCACAACTTCCTTTTCAATCTCAAAAACAAGTCTGTCGACATCTCGAATGTCTTCAATCTTGCTTTCGGATATTCTTTGTGAGAAAACGGTATTTTTAGATACAAGAGATTCTTTTTCGAACTTAAGTTTCTCTCTTTCTTTCCCTATTAGTTGTCTTTCAAGAAAAAGCGTTTTCTGAAAAGTATATAGTTGATCTGAAAGATCCAAACATCTAAGTTCTAGAGATTTCTTTTCTTCAAAGCTTTCAGGTTCATCATTTATGCTATATGACAAAACAGTAAAGATAACTTCTTTTTCAATATAAAAAAGAAGTTGATCTTCGTTTCTGATTTCTTCAACATTAAAAATTGTATTCCTTTCGAGCTCCATGAGTTTTTGTTCAAGAACCATTGGTGGAAAATACCTTTTTCCTTCCAAAACAGATTTTTCAGGATTATCCTTTTGAGTATTTTCTTTTTCCTCTGGTTCTTTAACAATATAACTCTCAAAATAATCATTTGGTAAGGTTTTTTCATTATCTAATGCCTTGGCATTCTCTGGACCATACCAAAAAGGAAGTTGCATTCTAACAATGATTTTTCTTTTTGTTTCTTCCTCAGCCTTTTGTTCTTCCTCATGAAGTTGTTTGATTTGATAGCAAGGATGTGTAACAGGCATAAACCATTCAAATTCATACTGAGTGGGAGTTTTAGTTATGGCATTCCTTACGTACTGAGGATTGTCATATCCAATACCCCACTTTGCGTTATAGTATCTGAATTTGTTTGGCTTATTCATTTGAATTGTTTGTTCTGTTTGACCTGCTTTGTACAGTTTATTTTCCAGATCTTTGATATTTTCACTCAGCTCTTCATTTCTTTCTTTATAAGCATGTAAAAGACTTTCAAACTCGCTATTCTTTATTTCTGAACTCATTAATTTTTCTGATAGTTCAGATACTCTATCTTGAAAGTACGCATGACCAATATCGAATTCAGTCTTTTTCTTTTTCAATTTAGTAATTTGACTGTCTTGTTCTATTAGTCTTTCCTTTTGAGTTGAAATTATTTCATTAGCAATGTTCTCATCAGCTTTTAATTCTTCTAACCTTTGTGTTAAGCATGCTTGTTTAGAAATAAATTGATTATAGAAATCGAAATATACCTGTTCTGAAGTAGACTCTGCTCCTTCATCATCGGCTTCTTTTGTCATGAAGCACATCTTTGTTTGAGCAGTAGTCTCATTATTAGCTTCATCATCAGAATGATCAAGCCAGTAATCCTCTTCTACCTTTAGTGCAATACCCGATTGCTTCTTTTCAGCAAGCAACAACTTGTTTTTGTAGTAATTGGTATCTTTCACTATCTGCTTCCAGCACTCCTTCGCGAAATGACCAGGTTTCCCACAGTTGTAACAAGTCTGTGGTTCTTCCTTTTTCTCAAAAATCTCTTTCTCCTCTGGCCTCTTGTAATCATTTGGCCGTCTATACTCAGTAGGCCTTTTGTACTCTTCCGGCCTCCTGTATTCTGCTCTTTTGCTTGATTCAATATGCGCCCTATGCTCAAAGTTCTTTGAGCCCGACGCATACCTCTGATTATTAGAACCAGGACTTTTCCCAAATTTTCTCTGAAAAGAACTGGTAAGCAGAGCCAGAGAATCCTTCATTCTCTCTATTTCTTCTATCCCACTTGCTTCCTCCATTTCTCCTTCAGACTGGTTCTCCTCATCCTGGGAGTATCCTCTGCTTGAAATCAACGCAAGTGGATCTTGCTCTTCATCCTCCATCCCTCTTTTATCTTCATTCTTTACTTTCCTATTCTTCTTCACTTTCTTCGCTTCAGCATCATCTTCATCCTGCTTCAACGTTTCAAACATCTGTTGTAGAGGTAATTCTGATAGCTTAGCATTCTGCTTCATTCGGTGAGCGTACTTCTTCCATTCTGGTTGAAGAACGGTCAGGAATTTTACGTTGTGCTCAATAACCTTCCTCTCTATTTTGAATCTGCTTAGCTCATTCAATATTGTGGTGAAGCGTACATAAGCAGAGTCAAGAGTCTCTCCTTCTTTCTGTTTGAAGCATTCGTATGAGTTGATGATGGTTGAGATTTTCATTTGATTCTCTACTTCAGATCCTTGAAATAACTTTATCAGTTCATCAAACATGGCTTTACCAGATTGATTTTTGCTGTCTACCCTCCGATAGACATTATCGGTCAAGGCCTGAATAATTAGAGATTTCGCCATTTTATCTCCTTGGTACAATTTCTTCTGTTCAACAGAGTAGTGAATCGGTAGAACAGTAACAATATCTGGAATTGGATCACCATCAATAGCAATCCCTCTTCTTGTTATAGGCTTCATTGGTCCATTATCTAGAGAATTGATAATGAATTCTCCGTTCTCTTGTCTATCTACCCAGTCTAGGAATCTGTCTTTCCAAATTTTGAATTCTGATGTTAAGAGAACCGGAGGTTTGTCTTTGGAACCAATGGATAGCACATCTCTTGTAGTCATTTAATTACTTGTCTGATCGTTTTATCTCTTGTTCAGTAGCTTTCTTTTTCAACAATCTCTTTCTGTCTCTGCCTTTGTATGGGTTGCGAGGCTACTGTTTGTGATGCAACAAAAAGTCTCAACAATCTGTTGCGAGGCAAACAAAGTATCGCAATGAAATAGGATCGCAGTGAACAATTGCGATGGAAACTAAGTCTCGCAGTCAACAATTGCGAGGCAAACACCAAACCATCAAATCGCAATAACAGATTGCGAGGCAAGAAACAGATCGCAATTGAAAATTGCGAGGATCGCAGTCCATAGATCCTGAAAGTTGCGAAGCTCGCAGTCCAGAATTTTAGAAGGTTGCGATGGTTATGATGATTTTTAAGCAGATGTTCAAATGAACTAAAAAATGCTTGAAATTTTGAACGAGTGTTCCTGGGTAATTTCTGGGCACTTTTATAACCTTGAGTTTTGTCTAAAAACCAACCTAACCTTGATTTGATGAGCAAAACAGTGAGTTTTACTCAAAACAGAGACTTCGTGAAAAACAGAGAAGATGCACGTATTGATCTAATTTCCTGGTGATATGCGGAATTAAATACACAGGAAATTTCTATTTTCACTTCTTGATCGATTCCAACCACTAGAAGAACTCCAGAGACCAAAATCAACCAAAAAAAATTGAACTTGAAGAATACAGATACGTACAACTTTTAAGAACAAATCTGAACAAAATGATATTAAGCTCTGATACCAATTGTGATCCCACACTGACAAGTAATAAGAGTAAATACACAAGATATATGAATCAAAGAAGTACACCTCTATATATGAAAGATGAACTTGCAGCTTACAACTTCACAGAAGGTTGAGAGGTTTACAAAGTGGAAGGAGGCTGCGAAGATAGAGGCGTGTGTATTTTGTATGTTGTATGTTGTGACCTAAAAATACAGATAGTATACTATATATACTATTCAAAGTTTGACAACATGTCACATTTGGTCCCTCAACTATAATACTACATGGTACAAGATAATGTAACATTAACAGTGTAAGACTTTTGATTCTTATCGCACAAAGGATGTAAAACAATTGTGTATATCGCACAAAGGGGTGAGACGTATTGGTGGAAATCACACAAGTCTTCTTCAATTTATGGTGTATATCGCACAACACTATGCGATAGTGGAAGTCGGTATTGTGCGACATTTGTAGTTCTCTGCGACATATGAGTATATCTCACAACAATGGTGCGACATGTGGTGCGACTTATTGTGGTTACCACTCAAGTGCTCTGCGACATCTGTGTTTATCTCACAACACTAATGCATTATTTTTGTTCATCGGACACATATCTTGTTTCAGTTACTGTTTATTAGTTATATTATGCGACGGTTTCTGTTTTTCGTGTCAGATTGACTTTTCGTTAGAGTTTCTGTTTTTTCGTGACAATCTGACTTTTTGCAACAATTTTTATCTTTTCGTGATTTTTGGTCAAAGTTTAAGTTTTGATCAAAATTTCAAATTGTTCTAGATCATCACCAGTTAACAATCTATTCATGTTCTGAAATATACATTGATCAAGATGTCTATTCAAATTGAGGTACATTCTCTTGTAGCTGAGTTAATGTTTAAATTAAACAAATTTAGAGATGAATCCGCACATTAAAAAGTTATGTTTAAGGATTGTGAAAAAGATAAAGTAGAGGTTAGAGTTGAGAAATCTGTTTTAAATGAAAAAAATCAATTTTACAAAAGAATTTGAAGGGTACAGAAGATGAAAAGTTGACATTCAGTTAAAAACTTGAAATGAGTTTGAATAAGATCAAACAGTTAAATGATTTGAATTACAAAAGAGGCCAGACTCAAACTGTTAAGATTTCTGAATATATTTTCTCTAATCTAAATGATCAGAGTAAGATTGAAGCAAACTTTGATTCTGACACAGAAGTTATTGAACCAAACTTTGAGATAAAATATTTTAATCAAAAGTATTAGATTGTATATTCAAATCTAGTGTTTGATTCCCAAGTCAAATCCAAAATTGTTGTTGATATTAAAGGTGGTATAAAGCTAAGTATTTTTAAAATAGGAAAATCTTATGGAACCAAATATGATTCGTGTTCTGAATGTTCTTCTAAAAATGAATGTTCAACTGTTAAATCTTCTATTAATTCATGTTTTTGTCTTCTTCAGAAATAAAGATTTAGTTTGGAGAAACAGAATTCTTTGAAGAAGGAAAACAAAGTTTTATCAAAAGATATGATTTATGTAGTGAAGAACGTTGTAAATAATGATGATTGTAAATGATTTTCTGAAACAAAAGTTCTTTTGTTGCCAAGACATATAATCTGAATGGTGATTTGAGTAAAAGTAAAATTGGTATTCATTCAGTTTTGTTGGCTTTAGCTCCAAAACATATTCAATGTTCTTATCGTGGTCATCATTCTTTTACTTAGAACTCTCAATCTTCAAAAAACCACATGAACGAAGTCTTCAATAAAATGAAAGAATCATTTTTCTCTGATCTTTGTGCAAAACTCACTTAAAGTTTTTTCAGTTCAATAGAGCATATTTTGCAACAAAAAGGAAACTTGTTTTGTTGATGTGAAGTTTGTGTGGAAATGGTTACTTAAACACAGGAACAAAACACATTTTTCAATTAAAATGCCAATATGTGAATGGAGAATGAAAGGTACATCAACACATATAAAGAAATTGCATTGTACTGACAAGTCAGGACCCATGTTCATACGAGTACCAAAATCTACACAATTTGTTTTTGCAGATTGGTCATATGTACAGGAAAGAAGAGTTGTATGTTTGATATGAGGGGAGTAATTTTTTTGTGAATAATATTTTGAGAGAGGGTGAAATCTGATTTTGAGATAAATTTTTCTTTTTGAGGGAGAGTATACAAAAGTTTGCAAATTGTTTTTGGCTAATATTTTTAGGTGGAGTAATACAAATTTTGAACTGAAGTATGCAATTTTTTAAGGCATATTGATATTTTTTAGTTCATACTTGTAGGGGGAAGATTGGTATCACTGGTTTCAAGTATCAATGTGAAAATTTGAAGAAAAGTGTAATGTCTCAGGTAAGTTCGTTAATTATTTCGGTCCTGTTTTATTTATTTAGTTCGTTTATTAGTTTAGGGTAAGTTGTGTCGGTTTTTAAGTTCGATGGTGCTATCGTCATTTTAGAATAGTTAGTACCTTGGTTGCAATTTTAACTTGTTATATATATGTCTCACCTCCTTAATTTCTTTATAAGTCGGTTCCTGTGATTTTGTCTGTATATTTGAGAGAAAGAGGGAAAGAGCGAAGGTCGATCAATTAGGGCTATATAGAACTTTATGTGATTCAATCTTGAGGTATGTAGATTTTTAATTTATGTTTGTATTCAGTAGTTACAGGTTTCTACCGGTTTAGATTTGCCAATTCCTTGATTTTGTTGGTTTTGATCGAGTTTGAGAGCCAAACATCGTCTGGATTCTCCAGTTTCCGGACCACTTCCGGATGTGTTAAGTATCCGGATACCCTGTGGTTTTTGGATTAGTATTGTAATCGGATTCCTTGCGGTTTCCGGATAGGTTTCCGATTGGGTCATTTTCCGGGTACAAATGTATCCGGATTATGGTCCGGGTGGCTTATTTGGATGGTTATTTCCCGGATTGTGTACCCGGATTCTTTATATTTTTCGGATGATAATTTTATCCGGATTGTGGGTTGTTTTCGAGTATTTTCTCATTTTGTGTTGTTATCTCGGGGATACTTTATCTATTATTCCTCTGAGGTTTATACTTTTAGTTTTGAGGTAATAAGCTTTGTTTAGATCATTAAGTGTTAGGACACAAAATGTCCTAAATATGATAGTTTTGTAAAGGTTATAATTGTAATATGGGCTTGGGTTATTGTAATATGGGCTTGGGCTTGGGTTAAGTGACTAACAAGGGAGTAAATAAGGATTAGTGTGTGTAATTATGGTTAAGAGAACATTTTACAATGTAGGTCAATGGTGTAGTGTGTGTGTTCTAGAGAGAGAACCATTCTCTCTCTAGGTAGATCTCTTCCATTAGAATAATACACCATATTCTCTTATATCTCATCTTGTTACTCTATCTTCTTAATTACTTGGATTGTTGCTTGGTATTAATGGGACTAACAAGTGGTATCAGAGCCAAATCGAAGAAATCATTCATCGATACGATCATTCTGCAACAATTCAGATTCTACAACCCATTTTTTATGAAACAATAAGTTTTTTTTGATGATTTTGTGCATATAACTGTGTTTGGATAAGTGTTGAATGCTAAGGATTGATTGAAAAGAATTTCTGAACATCATACGATCATCAATCCATCTTAGTTTGATCATTCTGGACGTTTTTGTGTTTTTAGTTCGGACTGAGTTCATACATTCAAAGTTATCGCACAAGGCATGTTCATCTTTATCGCACAAGGCTATATTCATCTTTATCGCGCATCAAAGAAATTCAGGGTTATCGCACAAGTGGCGTGTGATAAAATATGATGAACAGTGTTTTTATCGCGCGAGTGGCGTGTGATAAAATAGGATGAACACTGTTTTTATCGCGCAAGTGGCGTGTGATAAAATAAAATGAACAGTGTTTTTATCGCGCAAGTGTCGCGATAAGAAGAGTTATCACGCAAGAATCGTGCGATAAAAGGCTTTAGGGGTTATCGCACAGGTATCATGCGATAAAATCAGTTCCCGCCCAAGTTATCACCCATTCAATAGCAGAACCCCCGTGCTAAGTCTCAGGAGGGGGGCATTGTTCATGGATTTTTAGCATAAAGCGTGTGTGACATCATTCTTATATTTAGTTTGTTACATACTACTAGCAACTGTCAAAGTTTAAAAGAGCTCAAGTTTGTCAAGATTTTCAGAAGGTGGGTGTTGGAATTCAGTCTTTGATTAGATTGGATTAGACGTTTGAGCATTTGCAATCATTATTCTGGAGTTTTGTTGACGATGCTAGACTTTTGAGTGCTCTTAATCATTCTTCCGACCTGATCAATCGGAATTGTGAGTGCTTGCAATCATTGTTCTGATACTTTGGTTGTGATTCAGACTCTTGAGTGCTTATAATCATTCAACTATTTCTTGAAGATTGAAGTTCTGGATTTTCATCATTCCGTGTTCTGAATGATTTTGGAGATGAGCATTTTTCTACAGTTGATGAACAATGTTACTTGTTTGGTTCTTCTAATCCCTACCTTGTAGTGTGTGCTTCATTATGTTTCCTCCTTCGAGCAAATCCGAACCAAGCTCTTAAACCGAATTCCTATTCAACTCGCAGTTTATCGACGGATTTGGTGTTATAAACTGAGATTGCACTTTGGTTTGTCACGCAACAACTCGCTCGTTATCTTTCTTGTGGGCTTATCGGTACGAACTAGAGTTTCAACATTTTAAAGATGCTTTTCGTGCACTCGGTCGAGGTTATGGCACACATCGAATCCGGTTTTTCAAGGTTGAAATATAAAGAGTAAGAGCTATTTTCAAGGGGGAGCCTAGACTACATTTGAAGAATTGCATCGCTATGGTTTTCTAAAGAAATCAAGGGGGAGAGGAACTGAAGATTTGAAGATCTTTCGAGAAGGGTGATTCCTTTACAAAACTATAGGGGGAGAATGTTAGGACACAAAATGTCCTAATTATATGATAGTTTTGTAAAGGTTACAATTGTAATATGGGCTTGGGCTTAAGTGACTAACAAGGGAGTATATAAGGATTAGTGTGTGTAATTGGGGTTAAGAGAACATTTTACAATGTAGGTCAATGGTGTAGGCCGTAGTATGTGTGTTCTAGAGAGAGAACCATTCTCTCTCTAGGTAGATCTCTTCCATTTGAATAATACACCATATTCTCTTATATCTCATCTTGTTACTCTATCTTCTTAATTACTTGGATTGTTTCTTGGTATTAATGGGACTAACATTAAGGGTCTGTTAGGTTTATTTAGGTTTCTTAGTCTGTCGATGAGTTTCATGTGGTAAATGGTTATCTCTATTCTGTGTTACTCAGATTCTGTGAAGTTTGTTGGAAAGTAAGATTCGTGCGAGTTTCGAAAGATAGCATTATTTCTTCAGGTGAGTTTTACCATAACCATTTTCAAACTGGAATACATAAATAATGGATAAGTATGTGGTATGCGGTGTGATTATGTGAATATGATTGGAATGTGATGTATTGAGATATATATCTAAGCATTGCACTACACGATTGCATGTTGGCCGGACTTGGGACCGGTGGAGTTGGTTGTACTGAGGGACAACGAAGTTGGCTGCATTTAATGCAGCGGAGTAAATTGATTAGTTGGTTTAGCGCAACCAACTAATACGGCCATGTGAAAGAACTGAATACAATGCATACGAGTCATGATTGGTATTTTGACACTTGTTGTATAGTAATGTTTTTACAAAAAGTTTACTAAACTGACAGGGATTTTCTCACTTAGACCAATTGGTCAAACCCTCGTTTAGTTTCAAAATTATGTATTCTAGGTCAAGGAACGAATAAGGGCAAGGGAAAGGATAAAGTGTAATGTGCTTATGAAGTCTTCGTAGTTATGATAGTTTCCAGAAATCGTTTCGCATGGATAGTTTCTGTTGGTTGTAATGTATTTTATTATAGAAACATTTGTACTGAAACATGTATTGTATAGTTTTGGGACCAAGAGACATCATGTAATATAATATGTATTTGTTGATCCAAACCCTCAGTGATTTGATAATGACCCTCTCTTAAATACTTAGTGAAAATTGTAAGTAAACAATATATTAGAGTTTCACTATCGCTGATAAGTACTAAGACCTTACAGTACCGCTGATAGGAACTCTCGTTCTTTAGATTAAACATTCAGCGAACACTGTTCATCATAATGCTCTGAGCCAGTTTAGTCCTTATGGTGATCGCTGATAAGTTAGTTGTTTACTTATGATCCCTGAAGACAAGTTTCACGTCAACATAGGTTCTACGCTGAAGTCAAGATCAAGCTCAAGAACCAGCGACAAGTCTCCTAATGAACTGATGCGGATCAGCGAAGACTCAGATTTGTCCACTCAACGTGAAGTATCAAGTACAAGACTTCAGCTATCGCTGAACTTTATTATTCGCTGAAAAACAATGTTAAAGCTCTGATTCAACGAAAGCTGATCATGAAGTCCTCCGTACAAAGTACTTTTGTCTTAACCACCCTTGCACGACTCCGTACGATATGTCAGAAAAGAACCTCCTTATTGTCTGAAATCGTACAACCACTCTGATACTACACTGTTCAAACATGCAGCTACTAAGGTTGTCTACAAAGATCAATGACATACAACCAATGAGCTGTTGCCACGTGTAAAGTATAAACTGCCATGCATTAAACGCATGTAGTATATAAGAAGGGCTCCAGCTTCATTTTTGAAGAACTCGAAAACTCTGGACGAGTCACTTGCTAACTCTGGTCAAGTCATCTTTCTTATCTTGAGATAGGTTATTATTAGTAATTTCCTTCTCTTTCTTAGTGCAAGAAACTTAGTGTTCCAACTTGTTTAGATTTAGGTTTATCCTTAATCTTGTTCCGCAACAAGCTGTAAATTGTTAATGATTTATCAATAAACAATTTAGAAAAGTAAAATTTGTGTGTTTGTATTCAACCCCCCCCCCTTCTACAAACTTGTATAGCCCTTCGGGACCAACAGTATCTTTTGTTATAATATGATGAGATGTATGTTATGTTATATGGTGTATGTTTTGGGGTGGGTTGTTACAAAAAGCCAGAAACAGACTTCTAAACATATCAGTTCAGGACTCAAACATCATAATTAGCTTCTACACATGTTTGTGTGGAACGTGCTACTAATATGAGACTTTTGAATCTACTTTTAATCCTAGTACTTCCTAACCCAATTTATTGTTTAAAGATGTTTTTGACCTAAGTCTATACGATTGTGCTGATTTTTAAAATTCAAGTCTATCCAGAGATTCAATGGTCACTACTTCAGAGATTCCATGTTTTGATCTTTTTCACATGTTAATTTTGAGATTTTATTAACATATGTGTGAGATTTTATGTCAATTTTGAATTGGAGTTTTAATTCTGATCTTATTCAGATTAATGTGGATTCTATATCTGAAGGTAGTTATTTCTGATTCTTACCTTTGATCACTTAAAAGAAGGATATCTTTTGAGCATGAAAAGTATATTCTTAAATGTCCTAACCACTTCTCTATTCTCAATTTGATTTTATGAATTTAGAAGTCGGATTTTAAATGTTTTCATATTAGAGTTTTCATAACTCTGACCATGTGTTTACAGAGTTAATACTTGTCTATTTTCTCTTCTATACTGGTAGTTAATTAACTATGAAGTTATCATACACCACGTGTCAACTTATTATTGTATTTGTTATTACCACGTCTCATAAAGAAACACTCTTCGGTGGTAATACTCTCGTTTATACTCTTTGTTATATTCTAATCCTACCCTTTTGACATGTGTATAAAATAAAGGGTTCCTGACCTTGATTCAGATTTTGTCTATATAATTGTTCATATAGCTAATATTAAACTATTTCACGAAGTTATCATTTCGATACACAGTGATATTGGCACAATTTGATCTTGAGAGAATATTATACTTTTATTAATCTACTACTACCTGTAGATCTTACCCAAGAAGTTATCCCGAAAAGAGTGAGGGGTGAGGGGTCAAACATTCAATATAGAGTGGGGGAGGAGGCTCATAGGGATGAGCAACCTCATAGTCTTGAGAGATAAAACGAAAATGAGAGTGTGGTTAGAAATGAGGATATTCAAAAAAACACAGAGGGTGTGAGATGAGAGTTAATAGAAAAAGAGAGCTTTGCCCCAATCACTTACCCAATCACTTATAACTGGGCACCCACATCTACTGTTGGTCCACAATTCTTTGGTGGTCATAATTGAACAAGGTAGTAAGCCAATGCCAATACTTGTAATAACCCCACCTAGCTACTCACCTCTTTCTCACACAAAGGGGTGTTTCATCTCTTCATGGGGAAGCAACATACGATCTATTCAGTGTTTATTTGGAAGATTTGGGGAAGCACTGCCCCACCTTCGCTCTTCAATGTGTCTCAATACTTTACACATTTTGCGCCTTACTTGGCACAATGTGCTTCAATTCTTTCAAACACATGCACAAGCACTCAGGGAATAAGTTTTCTTGTCTTAACATCCATAGAGATTCCCATGTGTTCTTATTTAAGAATTGGATGTAAGCCCTAAAGGAGTGAACATCACTAAAGCTACTTTCCAAAGTACATCCGTTGTACTAAGTGGTGTTGTGCTACTTACAGACCAATCCTTCTCAGAAAGCTTGTTAAATGGATCATTTGTTGATACAAGGTTACCAGTTATTCTAATTTGAAAACATTCAGACGCATTTTAAGGGATTGACGGATGGTTCTCTTGTTTTTACTTTGGATCAAATATAAGGTGGAGTCTCTTAAAGGAAAAATGAAGGACTGATTGTTCACTAAATCTGAAAAGGCATACAAGGAGGTTCTTAGCAATCTTGTAACAAAGTTGGTTTCCAAAACAATGTTTATTCAAAACAAAGAGAGAGATAATTCTTCATTAGAAGTTGAAAGGGAATGGTGACGTGAAAGGTTGATGACCATGATGTTCATAATCACCAAAAAGAGTAGAATAAACAAAGATTAACTCAATACCAAAAAAGAGGTCTATGGAGAAGAATCAAAGATTTATAGTTGTTTTGAATGAAAGTATTAAATTTCAGAGTAGTGAATATCAGAATCCACAAGATTTCTTATCTCAGAATCAAGATTGGGTTATGACTTGTTTCAATATTAAAATTGTTGCTTAAAGTTTGATAAATGGGGGGGATTGCTGCAAAAGACAAGAAGTAATAAAAAAACAGCAGTCAAAATAGAGTTGTAGATTGTATTGTATTGTGAAATGGTTAATTATACAGACTGATCATATTGAGACGGAATTCAACCGTAATGAATAAATAATAAAATAGAGTAGTTCAAGAAAACTCATGCATATATTCACTTTCATGTACCCATGAGTACATGGGTACAAATACAAGATAAGTCATAACTTTTTAGGTGCTCCATAGCCATGTGACACTAGCTACAACAAGTTGATCGACCCTACATATTCTATAGTATATTTGCGTACTTAAAAATTTGTAGAATTATAAAGTGCACCATTCACTCTTGGTGAATAAATTGGTAAAATCTCCATTTCTCCACTTAAAATATACATGTAAAGAAACTGATTATATTTTGATACATTTTTTGTTAAAAATCCTAACTACACGATTATAAATGTGAGACTTCTTTCACTACAAAGCAAATGGATGTTATCCATAAAAAACATCCGGTGAAGTTTCCGTTCCGTTGGTGCTTACAGTGGATCACTCACAAAATACTACTGATTTGAGTTTCCACCAATAACTTATCCACCACCTTTTGTTACCAGAAAAGAAGTGAGACGAAAAGTTTCATTTACAAGATATATCAACGACACGTGGTTTTTGTTAGCGACGACAAAAGTCGTTGCTAAAACCCTTGATTATTGTATGGATTTTTCTGATGAATTATCCATTTACGATGAATTTTTCAGGGAAAGTTTTATAGGTATAAGTCTTTCATCTAATAATGTTTAATTATACTTATAAACATGACAAAGATAATGTGATAATTGTTTTTTATTTTACCGAATTATTGGCTCCGGCAAAGACTTTACCAATGTTGAGCCCATGAGGGAGCTGGGTAAAAGGTGAGCATCTAAGACTACAACTCGAGGCCACATAAGATCCCCTATCAAAGTGGATGTTTGGCTTTAGTAGCCGTATTACAATATTAACAAAACACAAGTGAGTTCCACATCTTTTACGTTAATCATTTGGTCTCTGATCATGTTACTGAATCATGAGCTTGAGACTGAGTTACTTATATTATATATATATATATATATATATAGTACAAATAAAAGAGGAAAGATGATTATGTAGTCAAACTTTTGTATGAGAATCAAAAACTATATAGGGTGGGTGTCCCTGCGTTAAAGGCTATCTCCACCGCATGCAGCGGCCCCTACAAGTGGGGAAGAAGAGGATGCCTTTGCCTTTGCCGTGTACTTTGTTTTCAACACATGGCCTGTTGATTCTTGTCGGAGGTCGACGGCGGTGGATCACCCACTAACTTTGGAAGTCTTCTGCTTAATTAACTAACTTAGTTTTGCGTATATGTATAATTTATTTTAATTAGATTTCAAGGCATGGTCAGGGATGAGGTATCTTTTAGAGTTTTTGAGAAATAAATGTTAACTAAAAGATACCTTACTAAACGAAAGACTTTTTTTCTGGGAAATCTGTTGCTAAAGTGTGATTCGTTACAAAACCATCACAAAAATTGGTGGCTAAATTTTTGGTGGATAATGCGAATCAGTGACAGATTACACAGGATTCTCTGGGTGATCAATGTGTATTTTCTCGGAAAACATCAGATTCTACTGAACCATTGATATTTCCTGGTGATCCTTGGGTAATCACCGACGAAAATTTCTCTGGATGAATTTTGTGGGTAAAAGTTATTTGTTTTATAGTGATACACATATATATATCATCAATAAGTAATTTGTTGTAGGTTTAATTAGGACAGTTGATAAAAGGTTGTATATATCTACCGTTTTATATATTAAAGAATAATTAGGAAGTAAATATAATTAAGAAACTGTTGTAGGATAAATGTGAAATCGTCTAAAGGATATGACGATAGAGATAGGGATAGAGATAGATTAGAATTGAAATATCTTGTAGTTATCTACTTGTAACTCATCCCTATATAAAGGACTTATGATTAATGAGAATTACGATTCATTCTCTCCATTCTGTTGTGTTCTATTCGGTTTTCTCTTCAACACGTTATTAGCACGTAAGCTCAGAATTCAATATAATTTAAATGGTTGTTTCGTTCGTTGCTCGTTGCCTACCTACATATTCTTCTTACGTTGGTCACAAATTCAAGTAAGTTTTCTTTCGGCTTGTTATTCTTATATATATAAACTATAAATTGTGCTTGTTTATTATCATCGATCACGACGGCGTGCAACACGGAAAATCGAAAACAAGCAGTCAAGTATCATAACGAGCGCTTTATCAATGACAGGTATGTCGTATTGAATTTATTAACTGTGTATGCTCCTTAATTTCATTCCCATTATAAAGGATTAGGTAATATGATTATTATTATAAATAAATAAATAAAAATAGTTATAGAATTAAAAGGTTAGTTGACGAGAGAATGGTATAAGATATTTTTGTGAGAAAATCCAAATTTTTTGGGCTAAGTAGTTATATATGTACTGTCATCTCATTGTTAAGGGATATGATTTTTTTTTTTTGACATTGTATCTATCCTAATAATCATACTTACGAATCAATAACATAAAAAATGTTTATTTTAATACTTATTGATACAAATAAATTTTGATGTGCTTTTTTTAGAACTTATATATTATTAAATATTAAATTTTATAATACATTTTATGTGCAAAGAGAAAATGAAAATATTTTTGGATGTTTATAAATTTTACGGATTATTTAGATGTCAAATGTTTTCGTGTCTTATATAACTTCTTTAATCCAATTTTTATTATACTTTAAAAAAAATAGATTGATAAAGATGTATTTATTTCAGATGTGGTATTGTAATATTTTTTCTATAAAGATAATCATGAAATATTATGAGTTAAATGATTATCTTAACTGCATTTCAAATATTTTATTTTTAAAATAAAGTGTTTAAATATCTGTATATATTTAATTATATTTATCTGTTAGTTATATTAATTCAACATAAACAATTTTGTTTTAAAAAAATACTGAATTTATATGAGATTTACCGTGATTTTAATATAGTTATTCAAATTAAGTATTTATATGATTTTAATATATTTTTAGTTCTAAAATAAAACTAAATTTAGACGGGATCCATGTCTAAATTTATGGAATTTCTTTTTATCAATTAAATAAAGATTTAATTTGTTTTCTCTATCTCTTATCATTGGTTTTTTTATTTAATGATATATTATATTAATTTTATTTAATTGATCTATTAAACGTATTTAGGCTAGTTAGAATAAAGAATTAGATTATTGGTTAATTTAATTTTAGCTTCAACTCATGTAAATTTAATTTAGTATAACTTTTAATGTTTTTGACATGAGATTTTTTTATTTAGACATTCTTAATTAAATACAATATTGACATGTTTATTGACTAATTGAATTATGTTAATACTACTTTCTTATTTAGATAACTAATTTGATCTGGATCATTTAAATTTACCAATATATTATTGTGAGATATGATAATCAATTATTATTTAAATAAGCAATAAATTTATTTAACTTAATTGTTTTGCCGTTTTTATTAATTATTTATTAGATCAATTTTTTTTAATAATGTATGTACTCTTTGATTGATTTTACCACATAATGCTTAAATGTTTATCTTAGATAAATGTTTATTTTATTCAGATGCTTATCTTAATTCATATTTGTTATAAATCAAATGATTTATCTTGATTATGAGTTCCTACTCATTAATTTTAATCTTACAAATAATTTTCGGAAGTTACCATTCCAACCCCCATACATTTTGGTCTCTTACCAAAAGATCCGTAAATACTATTAAGATGTTAAAAGTTTGAATTTGACTTTATGTCAAAAATAAAAACTAATATTGATTTGTTTAATGACAAAATCTCTTAAAATAGTATCAAGGTATTGAAACATTGAAATTGGCTTCATAAGCCAAACTCATATTCATTTTGGTCTCTTGCCAAAAGCTCTATAATTAACAATGTTATATTCAAATTAATTAAATCGCAAGATATCGATTTGGATTTTGTCAAACGGGTGTAAATAACCCTAGGGTTTGTAGGGACTTAAGAAATCCACGTGATTCCCCTACTACCTGGAGATCCAATAGATTGAGTTGTTTTTATTCGCAAATTGAAATATTGATGAAGTATTATCAACAAAATGTAAGAATACAAAAATCCAATATTATTATGATAATGAAATTTCATGCATGACATAATAAGTATAAATCATAATTCACTATTTTAGAAAATAATACGTTCTCCATTTTCTACGAAATCTTTGAATCAAAAGTATTTGATTACCATAAGATGGGTTCGGAAAAACACAAGAAAATACGCAAAAGTCATCGAACCATTTTGACCCTAAAAGAAAAAACACTAGATGTTAAGATACAATTAAATACTTTAAATTTTTTGAGACGATACATCAGTCACAACCTTCAGAGAGAATAACTAGAAACCCCCAAGAACCGTGGGTAGTCCCAAAAAGGAAATTCGGGAATATTCAGTACCATATACTTCTCAAACTAATCATACAGTGGAAAGAAACCTACTTACTTGATTACAAGAAGGTAACCGATTTTGACAAAGAAATGTCATGTCTCAAAATGCATCTCTCACAAAAGATTATGCGAATCATAACATCTTTTCATCTTTCCTATATCACCAATCATACTAATGAAACAATATAAGCTGCAATATAACCTTTGACAAACTCATTAACTTAATTCAAGTGGTTAAGAGTTGTAGCAATGTTTTTTTAACAACGCTAGATATACCCGGATAAAGAAAATTCTTGGGGTTAATAAGGCAAGCCTTGGAGGTGGAAAGAACTCCAAAGGATAGTGAGTTGAACATATTTATCCACACACATATGCTAAATATGTACCATATGGACAAGGTTGTGGAAAGGGTCAAATTCATGGAAAGAGTCGGGAACGAACTCCTAATAGAAAATGGAACAAATTAACTATGTCATATCTAAGATTGATTAAGTATAAGTTTATTTGAATACACTTTAACTATCAAATTAATCGCATTTGCGTATATATACACATGCGTTTATAACCATTAGAGATGTAAATGATCACATAAAAGAACAAATGCAAAACTCTCAATGTTCTTCGTTCCATGTAGGAATGTATCGAGGAGAACTTGATTGTTTTTGTGACATATCATACAATCATAAGAAATAGATTGTTATTCATTGAATTAATAATTTTTAATTCCTCCAAATACGTAGACGATGGACTTTCATTTTCTTGTTTATACAAGATTGATAGTTACCAATGCACTATATTAATAAGAACCTTGTTAAGATATTTGTACCAATGTGAAATTATATTATAAGAATGGAAATGGGTATATCAACTCTAATGATATGAAAGCAACATACGTTAGAGAAATTAATGGATTATCTATGTCGTTAAAACATATTTTGTCACCAATAAAGAACTTTGGGACAATGACACATATATGTTTCGGCATGACCACGTGGGACACCATGGTCATGACATAGTGATCTATGTATTGGAAAATACACATAGAAACATTCTCTTTCAAGTGAAAGACAAAACGAGGGAATTAACCAAATTGCAACTATTGACTTCTACTGCACAAGAAGCAACACCACCATCATAATATGCCATCTCCAATACCTCGAACTTTTGTACACCCTGATTCTTAGCCAAGACAGGAATGAGACCATCCTAAAGCTAAGGACATAATACCAATAAATTCCATTCTTACAACAAATACAAGGTGATATTTATAGACAATAACATCCAGAATGCGGACCATTAAAGTACTTTATCGTTCTGGTTTTGACACAATGAACACGTGTAATATTATTGTCCACATGAAATTTTGCACTCCTAGCACTAGTTATACATTTAAGGACTCACCACCCTGATTTTCTCATCAAGTCTGCATAACTTAGAATGCTGGAGAATTTACATCATAAGGATTTGATGATTATTGCATGTGTATAGAGATTAATGTAAAGTTACCTATACCCCATGTGTATATATAATGGTCTCGTAGAATGATAAAAGTTGTCATCAAAAGAATATAGATGGTAGCTAGGGCATTGGTTATGCGCACCAATTTATCCAAATCTACATGGGGTTATGCAATATTACATGCAACTTTACTTATTCGTTTTTAGACCCACAACCAACCAACCAACCTTATGCGTACCAGTTGGTAACTGGATATAAGCCTGATATTTAACATTTACGTATGTTTGGTTGTGTAGTATATGTGCCAATTGCGCCCCCACAGCGCACCAAAATGGGTCCTTTAAAACGATTAAGTATATATGTTGGATATGAATCTCCAACAATTATCCACTATTTAGAACCTTTGACGGGTGATCCTAATATCGCATGATTTGCGGATAGTCACTTTGATGACAGTCTTCTTGTCGTTAGGGGGAGATAGGGAAAAGTATTTTCCAAGGGAACGACAGGAACTGTCAAGGAATGTTCCCACTTTAGTCCCCAAACTTCACAACGGAAAGTTGAAGTCAAACGAATCAGACTCGATACCTGATACGTTAAATACTATTTCAAAAGTGACAAGATCACACATACGAGTTGCTAATATACCCGTAAGGTTAAAAGTCCCCAACAGGGGCACAACGCCATTGGAAAGTGCGTTGCAATCACACATAGTGGAGGTGTGGTTGAGTTCGTAGCTACCAAATGGAAGTGGTGGAAGCTACCCGGTTCGATGAATACTATTCTAAAGGAAGAGAATAGTGAGGCACATCCATTTATCATCAATACATAAAACTCTCATGAGATTATCTCTAATTATGTCCATGAATCATCACTGGAGGATGCTCCGAAGTTAATATTGATTCTAGAGATAAATAAAATCTTAAATGAACTATGAGAGTACATATGAGTCAATGTACAGATCATATATATTCATTGATGATTTATTCGCATTTACTATTGCTCATAAGACGATAGAGCACGACGACATCGAACCACGCTCGGTTGAATAATATCAACAAAGCATATTGACCTAAAGAACAATCCAGAAAGAATTATATTCTTTGACAAAGGATCGAGTATTTGGTTCGGTAGTGCTAACCCACCAAGTGTAAAGCCCGCATGACATAACTGAGTCTTTGTCAGAAAGCGTAACGATAATAATAAAGTCCTAATGTATAAGGATCTCCTTTGGTGCAAGGTTTCTCACAACGCTCTGGATTGCCCATGATACTTACTAGCCTAGTAGTTTCGGAAGGACTGGAAATGCAACTCATGGATGTGGTTGCTACATATCTCTATGGGGATCTAAATTTAGAGATATATAAAAGTGCTTGATGGCATTATACCAATATCAAGTAACTCTAAACCATGAAATGCGTTTACAATAAAATTGAAACACTCACTTTATAGATTAAAGCAATCTATGTGGATGTGGTATACCCGTCTGAATGAATACTTGATTGGGAAACGATAAATAAGAACGATGAACTGGGCCCTTGCGTATTTATATAAGAAAACAAGTCTCAGATTTTCATAGTAGCTCTATATGTCGATGTTATGAACATAATAGACACTCTTGATGAAATAAGAGAAAACACAAGCTACTTGAAATCTGAATTTGAGATGAAAGATCGTGGGAAAACTTGGTTTTGTTTAGATACTTGAACTACGACACCGAGTTTGTGGAATATTAATCCACCGATCCGCATATGTCTAGAAATGATCAGGCGACCTAATATGGACAAAGCGCATCCGATTAGCACTCCCATGATCGGTCAAAGTGTTTGATATAAGGAAAGATCCATTTCATCTAAAGGATGAGGACGAAGAGGTGTTAGGAGCTGGAATTCCATACCTAAGTACAATAGGCTCATTATTGTACTCAACATAATACATTTGACCGTATATTGTACTTCTCACTGAACTTGTCAGCTAGATTTAGGTCAGCGCCAATGCAACGTCATTGGAATGATTTCAAATTAATCTTTTGGCACCATTGACGTGGGCTTATAATTTCCCTACGGAGATAAATGGATTGATAATGAAACTTCAATACCTACTTAGATTGTGAGCGGCAAAAGTACTGGCTCTTATAGAAAAACACCAAACAATGCCTTGGTATATATTTACTGATATTAGGTATATGTTTGATTCATATAAAGATTGTACCCAAACTGGATAAGGAATTATTATATGGAACATGTCGATTGCTTGGAAGTAAACTAAGCAAACCCTTAATAGCTATCCTCTTATATTATCAACAATCTTACTCTCCATGAGACTATTCAAGAGTGTATATGGTTAAGGACTATCATTACACATATAAGAAGAACTGGTAATTTTGACTTTAACCACTATACAACTTGCATATATGGAAATAATGCATCATGTATCGAAGAAATGGAAGTAAGATATATCAAAGGTTATAACACAAAGCATACTTTGCTTAAGTTTTCATATAATCAATTATCCTCAAGATTCAAGTGAACTGAATAAGATGTGAGGAAAATGTGACATGTTTGTTTACCAAATCAATACGTAAAACCATATTTGGGAAACATGTAGAAAATATTAAAATGGAAATGTTTTAAATTTCCTTTAATTAATGCACGAATCAGGGGGAGTGGTAGACAAAAGGAAGAGTCTACTATATATGTAGTATTGGTATGTTGTGCTCTTTCCTTCAACCAAGGTTTTATTTTTCCCATTGGGTTTTGTTCCTTGGTGTAAGGTTTTAGTGAGGCAACATTTTATATACCATCATGTTTTCTTAACTCTCATGATTAATGTACGAATCTAAGAGAGAATTAGACTAAAGTAAAAGTCTATGTATTGGAAATAAGCTAGTGCGTTGTACTCTTTCCTTCGTCATATTTTTATTTTTTCCCACTGAGTTTTTATTTTGGCGTAAGGTTTTAACGAGGCAACAATTGTGCACCTTCACTCCTTTGACTAAGCACAAGGGGGAGTGTTGTAGGATAAATGTGCCATCGTCTAAAGGATATGACGATAGAGATAGGGATAGAGATAGATTAGAATTGAAATATCTTGTAGTTAACTACTTGTAACTCATCCCCATATAAAAGGGCTTATGATTAATGAGAATTACGATTCATTCTCTCCATTCTGTTGTGTTCTATTCGGTTTTCTCTTCAACAGAAACATCTTTGTTTAACATTTTCAGAGAGTCTGCATGTTCTGATTCCATTAATTATAATATAGGAAAAGATAAAACAGCATCATGGCTTCCACAAACTTGGATTAACGAACAAGTTGGTTTGTAATACTTGATGATAATTATACTACTCTCTAGATCCTAAACCCTAGCACTTTGGAAAGGACTTGTCTAAACTAGGGGTATATATATATATATATATATATATATATATATATATATATATATATATATATATATATAGATTTGAGATCATGTGAGACCAGACTATTTTCGTGAGACCAAAGAATTAATACTAAACCTTTACAGCAAAAGACTGTGAAGGTATTGTGACGGTAAACCTTCACAATATTTTTGCTGTGAAGGTTTGCTATTTTTCTTACCTTCACAATGAATCACTGTGAAGGTTTAGTGTTAATTTCTTGGTCTCACGTTCTCACGAAAACATGTTGGTTTCACGTGAACCCAACCATATATATATATATATATATATATATATATATATATATATTATAAGGAGAATATTTTCAGAAGTCGGTCAACTTGTAATAAATGCAAAAATGACCGGATCACATGTAATTTTAAAGTAAATCACATGTGATACAGCATGTCTAAAACGACGTGATCAACTTAGTCAATGCGACCAAAGACAAGTGAAACTCGCCCACACAATGGTTGGACAATGCGACATGTGTGTAGTACATGTAATTTTACTCTAGAACTATATGTGATTTGGCTCTTATGTACTTCTAGCAATTAGACCACATTCTCATTGAACTCGCCTTTATAATATTAGTATTAGTATTAATATATATATATATATATATATATATATATATATATATATATATATATAAATGTGTGTGTAGGATCATGCAAGAAGTCGACTAATTTATGAGAAGTGCGAGAATGATCATATCACATGTGGTACAACACGTCCAAAAAAGAGCAACAACTTGATCAATGTGACCAAGATCATGAGAAAAGTCTGTGCTATAACTAGTCAACGCAACGTATTTACATCACATGTCACTTGCCTTTTCTTGCACTTGTAATAAATTCCGACCCCTCTCTCCATATACATACACTACGCTTTTGGTTTCATTAAGAATTAGAAAAATGAAAATTATTGGTGTAGCACATGGAGGGCATTAATTAAAATCACAACTCAAACTCCTGAAGGTATTTAAAATTCTTGCTTTGTTCTAAAGTTGATAGTGTTGTTTTCTTGTGTCTAAGATTTTACTTCCCTAAGTCTTCTTTTTATAGAGGGCTTTCTTTAATTAATTCCACTAGTGTCTTAAACTTTTAGTACTTCCCTCTTCTTTTTATCATGGGCTTTCTTTAAATTTCAAACTTGCTTATGACTTTTCTATAAGATATTATCTAGCCTTTGTGAAATTATGAAGATACGTACCTAAATTTGGATTTTTTTTTTTCATATCATCCTTCAACTTGTTACTTGGTCACAACATGTTGAGCATAAAGGAAAGGGTAGAGCACTAGAGCCTATCAGAGTTCGAGCAATGACAATAGTAAGTAGAACTGATATGAACGATCATATTTGGGGAAATCAAAACAAACCTATTTAAGAAGCTAGAAAACGTAAATAAGTAGTGAATGATCGGTCAAATAAGTTGCTATCAGCATATTCATATTGAATTTTAAAGTCCAACACATAATATGGACTCCAAAGATGGGAGAAGTAACAAAAATAGTACTAGATGAAGCACGTAAATCTAGCTATTGATCAATATATCTGATAGTGACAAGATGTATAAGAACTTCAAAGAAAAGTTATTGTTCACCAAGTATATATGAATAGATCATTATATCAAAATATACAATGAAATGTCTCATTGCCTATAAGGAAAAATAGATACTAGAACACATCATATAGCTTACTACACATGGAAATTCCGATATGGTAACGGGAAAAGGTGACAATGGGTTTTGTCACTAAGTTACCCAATACTCTAAAAGTACATGATACCATATGGGTATAGTAGATTGATTTACCTAGTCAACTCACTTTCCAACCGAGAAGTGAGAAGTATTCGCTAGAATGATTGGCACATATTTGTGGCAACAAGAGAGTAGCAAGGCATAGAGTGCCATTTTCGATTATCTTTTTAGATAAAGATACAAGGTTCACTATGTGTTTTGGATGAGTTTCCATCAATAAATAGGGATAAGCTTGACTCAGTACAATATGTCATTCGGAGACAGTGAGCGAACGATTCAGATGTTGGACGATACATTTCAATCAAGTGTGATAGATTTTGGAGGCAGTTAGGATAGCCACTTATCGTTACTCGAGCTAGGCTATATATAACAACAATAAATTATCAAATGAGCATTCAAGAAACACCGTTTGACGCGTTGTATGAAAGGAAGTGCAAAATGCTAGTTTGTTGGACTGATGTTGGCGAGGAACAACTTGTTGCACCCGATAATCTTGTAGAAATCAAATAAGATTTTTCAAATCATTGAAATGTTAAAAATTTGCAAGATGGATAGAGAACCTACACAAACAAGTGTTGTAGACAAATAAAACTCCATGTATGTGACAAAGTGATATTAAAGATATCTCTTAGAAAGGCTTAGTCATATTTTTTAAGCGATGTAAGTTGAGTCTAATGTGAAAGTTGCACCATTCAAGATAGTTGCAAGAGTTAGAAAGTAGCATATCAATTAAGGATATCGTAAAAGTTTTAGGGAATTCATGACACATTTCACATGTTTAATCCTATAAACTATTTAGCTAGCTAGAAGACCGCCAGATCATTGGAAGATATCAAAATCAATGATAGTTTGAAGATGAAGAACAATCAATACTTGTGTAGGAGTTGAAAAGTTGGTTCAAATTTGTCTTCTAGATTTACTAAGTGTTTATCTCTGAACAATTTGTTCAGAGATATGATGAAGAGACTTCAGATTTTGCTAGCCGAGAATCTGCCAAGTGTTGAAATCTGCTCAGTGCAATAAAAGATCTAGATCATGGTCATCGGAGTTCTGAAGAAGTGCATAAACGACTAAGTAATAAGTGTGGATAGAAACATACAGAGTTCTGAAGAATACAAGACTATTCAGAGATCTGAGGAAACTTTATCAGAGTTCGGCTGGAAAGTCTGAACACCGTGTTCAAACTTTGGGACTTAAGAAGATTCACTATGAGAGCTTCAACTACTATGCCTTGAAGACATTGTTCAGAGTTGGCATTGCGGTATCTCTGATAGGACTTCCAGTTATCACTGTAGTAAAATCTTAAAACATTACTTCTCAAACCGTTCCGACAATATCACAAAGATATGCGAGTGGAATCACAAAGACTCGTGCATGTGTGAAAGAAATAATTCATATCGATTTGGCTCAAAAATTGATTTAACCTGGGACGCAAGTTAAAAATCAATAGACACGGTGATAAAAAATGAAGTTCGGATACAGGAGCCGATGTCTTCCTTTTTCCATATCTAAGACCTTCGAGTGAGGAATAGATAGATTATGTGTTAAACCTCCGTGAATATATGAAACAAGCATCTTTTGTGAGATACTTGAGTGGTCGGGTGGGGTGACACGAGTTATCGACATTGGGTCCATGTCTGTTTCAATATTCATCTCCAAAGAACGAGAATGAATAGATTGTGTGGTTACCCGGGTAACCACGCAATCTATTCATTCTCATTCTTTGTAGATGAATATTGAAATAGACATGGACCTAGTGTCGATAACTCGTGTCACCCCACCTAGCCACTCAATTATCTCACAAAAGATGCTTGTTTCATATTCACAGAGATTTATCACATAATCTATTTATTCCTCACTCGGAGGTCTTAGATATTGAAAAAGGAAGACATCAGCTCCAGTCTCCGAACTTCATTTCCTAATCACTGAGTCTATTAATTTTTAACTCGTGTCTCAGGTTAAATCAATTTTTGAGCCAAATCGATATGAATTATTTCTTTCACACATGCACGAGTCTTTGTGATTCCACTCGCATATCTTTGTGATATTGCCGGAACAGCTTGAGAAGTAACTTATAAAATTTTACTTCAGTGATAACTGGAAGTCCTATCAGAGATACCCCAATGCCAACTTTGAACATAGGCCACACATTTTTTAATTGATGTGATAACTGTTACTATTGTGTTTATGTGTTAGTTGATTACCCCATTCTGGTTACTTAATGTTTTATCTGGTATTTTGCTACTCATCAATGTTGTCTTTGAAGTTACATAATGCTCAAGATGCTCCTAATCATTATGAGGGGAAGAAATGATACTGATTCAAAGACATTGAATATCAAGTTGAGGGGGAGTTAGCAAAAGCCGATGGGGAGTAACTATTTTAATTGTGCAGAAAAGTTTGCTTAATCGATTCTTCTATCCCTTACCAAGCAGTGTTCGCTACATGTTGTTTTCTTTTTCGAGCATATTGGTTCGACAAGTTCGAAAGTTTTTCAAAGCCAATTCAACTCGCGGTTCAAAGACAGATTATTGATTTTTAACTGAAGTTGCACTATGGATTGTCATGTAACTCACACATTATCTTTCTTGTGTGCTTATCCGATGTGTTGAGTTTCTACAGTTGAAAGCTGTTTTTCGTGCACTCAGTCAAGGTTATTGTTCAGTGAATCTGGTGATAAAGTTGAAATTATGAAGAGTAAGAGCTTTATTCAAGGGGGGGCCTGGAAAGACAAGAAAACAGGAAACATCAAGGTTTTCAAAGATTCAAGAGGAAGATAAGATCATGATCTGAAGATTTCAAGATCATTTTTTTTCTTTATATAACTTTTAGGGAGATTGTTAGGACTAAAGGTCCTATATATATTAGAAAGTGATATAAAAAATTATAGAGTTTAATTATTATTTGTTAAAACCCTTTATTGTGATAAATGGGCTTATTGTGGGTTAATGGGCTTGGGCTTAGGCTTCAAGCCCTTGGTATTTAAAGTTGTTTTCTTAATCTTTTGGTTAGATTAGTTGAATAGTTTCATAGAAATTAACTAGATGAATTGTGCCGCCTAATAGAGATTAGAGAGAGTTTTCCACTCAAACCTTTTGTACCTCTCTAATCATTCAATAACAGTTAATCATTCGTTTTTACATTGTTACTTGATCGTTACTGGGATCTACACTACAAATCCAAAAATGTGTGTTGATTTTGAAAACACAATGAAAAGCAGATTTCCAATGAGCATGATGGGAGAACTAAATTTTTTCCTTGGTTTGCAAGTCAAACAATCTCTGGAAGGGATTTTTATAAATCAATCTAAGTACATAACTGATATGTTGAAAAAGTTTAATTTAACCACTACCTCCGTCATGAAAACACCAATGGCTACTGGTAGACTTTTGGATGCTGATTTGCCTGGTAAATCTGTTGATCAAAAGACCTATCGTAGCATGATTGGTTCTTTACTTTATTTGACTGCTAGTAAACCTGATAAAATTTTTGCAACATCTTTTTGTGCTAGATTTCAAGCAAATCCGAAAGAATCTCACCTTATTGTTGTTAAGAGAGTCCTTCGGTATCTCAAAGACACAAAGAATTTGGGCCTTTGATATCCAAAGGGTTCTGTTTTTTAGCTAACTGCCTTTACAGATGCTGATCACGCAGGTAATAGACTTGACCGGAAAAGTACATCTAGAGCTTGTCAATTTTTAAGGGAGAAGCTAGTAAGTTGGTCTTCGAAGAAGCAGAATTGCGTATCAACTTCTAATGCCAAGGCGGAATACGTCACTGCAAGTAGTTGTTGTTCACAAATACTTTGGATGAAGACTCAACTTCGTGACTATGGCTACACAATGAATAAAATCCCAACTTACTGCGACTCCAAAAGTGCAATTGCCATTACGGAAAATCCGATTCAACATTCTAAAACGAAGCACATCGACGTAGGGTACCACTTTATCAAAGATCATGTGGAAAATGGGACTATTGGAATGCATTTTGTACCAACAGAGTTCGAGCTTGCAGATCTTTTTACAAAACCTTTAGATGAGAAAAGATTTAATTTTCTCATCAGCAAGCTTGGCATGTTGAATCCGTCTGCATGACAATATCTTTCTTTACCATGTTGAGGAGGAGTGTGTGTCTCTGTGTATGTGTGTGTGTGTGTGTGTGTCTATTTATTTATGTTGTACATTTGAGGGGGGGTTAATAATTTTTCAAAGTTTGATATTCCTAACCTTTCAGGACTCATGTTCAATGAGTACCTAGTCTTAATTGGTTTTGCATATTTTCCAAAAGCTGTGTTTTCTTCAAGTCTATGCATTCTTCAAGGGGGAGTAAGAAATCAAGTTTGTAAGTGTGTGTTCACTTTTGTTTTGAAAAAGGAAATTTTTGGACATATATGCAAAAAAAATTTATGTCAAATTTTTGTGTGCATATGTGTTTGTGTGAGTTTTATTGATTAAGAAATGGTTTTATGTTTACAAGTGATTTTTGAAACTGATGTGTGATTTTCAGTGTTAGAAGTTCTTGAAAAAGTTGCAATTTTTTTCTGAAAAATGGCTTATTTATCGCAACTAGTTGTTTGCGACAAGTACACTTTTCGCAACAAGGGGCTTGCGACAAGTGAACTTATCGCAACATGTTGCTTGCAACAAGTACACTTATCGCAGCACGTTGCTTGCGACAAGTGAACTTCTCGCAACACGTTGGTTACGACAAGTGCACTTCTGGCAACAAGTTGTTTGCGACAAGTAGCTTTTCGTACCAAGTGCATTGCGACAAGTTGGTTTCTGAAGTATGTACTTTGCAACAACCATTCACCTTTGTTACTTGTCACAACTCGTTACTTGCGACAAGTAGATGAATAGTATCTTGTCTTCTTCACCACAACTTTTTTCCTTCGGTTTACGATAAGTGGGTGGTCCACTCTACTCGTGCCACGTGTCATTTTCTTTTGAATATAAGTCAAAAAAATAAAAAATGTTCATTCCCACTTATCATTTTGCAAACAACCAGTCTTGAAGCACTGTTCATCTTCTTGCCGATTTCTTCTCAGTTTCGAACCAGATCACTCAAAAATCTTCATCAGGTCTCCATTTGCTCTCATTTTTTGTTTCATTGAACTCGTTTCATCATTTAGACATGTGGTTTCTTCGATTATTATCCACTGTATGCTTGATTTGATCTGTATGAGTGTGTGCGACTGTTCATCTTCGAACTGTTCAATCTTTCTAATTTAGGGCTTTTTAGAAAAATCTTCATATACAAAGTTTGTTGAGTTTTTGCTTTCGAACGTATTGATAACGCCACTTTTTGGCGTTATTTTCGGTTCTCAAACCAATGAGATTGGCTTGTATTTAAGCAAAGAAGCGGATTTTTAATGGTTTATCTAGTGAAATGAACAGGTAATCCAAAAGACAACGTTCATCGAGAAAAGAAGCTAAAAAGAGCCTAAAACGAGTTCAAAACGAAGCCAACGAAAGCTCGAGATCCAAGCCCAAGACCCGCGCCCGAACCAGGACCTGAACCGCGAACCAGAAACTGACCCAGACACACTTAGAAAAGCGGGCGACTTCCCACGCGACTTGCAAGTCGCGTGACAAGTCGCGGGGCCATCTGTTTCGCGAATTTCAGCTTTTGTTCCAGATTTTAGGTCACACTCGATACGCAACTCACACACGACGAACGGCAGCAGTCCAGAGGCGATTTTGGGAGATAGTTTACATCTTTTGGAGCCATGAGAGAGGATCAACCGAAGAGGAAGTCACGAAGCGACGCGGATTAGAGCCGGGAGAAGGGACTTTATCACTACATCTTTCACATTCACGTTATCATGTTTACATACAGTTTTTCATCCCCTTTTCTTGAGTTTTTGTCCCCCAACATCATGAACTAATCTTTAGATGTTGGGGGTTGGATTGAATTGGGTTTGTAAGCATATGAACAAATGACTTGAATGTTTATCGGTTTTCCTTTTTAATGAATGCATGTAATTTGATTCTTAATGCTTTTGAGAGTTTTGCTAGCTTTCAATTGTTT